>JANIJF010000006.1:65206279-65218295 GCA_024520955.1 Erythroxylum bequaertii
CCAGCCTATGACATCTATGCCTAGGATGATATGCTGCTTCTATCTTGTAATGTATTTCTAATATGAACTGCACAATTGCAAAGGATGCATCAAATGCAGTGGCAATAATGCTCCAATAATCTTGAGATAAAAATAATTATATACATGATCTATCTAGTAATTACCATGAAAACTCTATCTGGACGAAAAATGTTGATCTTATCAACAACAGAGACACTTGTAGAATAATCCTCCCTATATCAAAACAAAACATATTTATGTACACTAAGGATCTAGAAAGTAGCAAACCAAATCAAAGCAGGAGAGGAAATTCACATCTCCAAGAATCCATCTACTATGGTTTGAATTGCACGCGCCACTGTATCTCTGGAGAAGAAAGGTACTGGAGGGTCTGATGAACAGGAAGTGAAAGACAATATCTGGCTCACAATAGATACCTACATATTCAGAAAGCATAGTGAAGAAACAAATTACAATAGAAATATGGTCAAAGTAACAAACAGAAAAGTGCGTATGTCCCCAAAAAAAGAGGTTAAATGTAGTTGGAAAATGCAAACACGTCTTGGAAAGCCTGAACGACCATTTAATAAAACTCAATGTCCTGGAAGCTCCAGAGAAAGGGATGTCCATGATCATTTACCAGTTATTTGTTAACAATGACCTAAAATTAATGACATCAGAAAGCAAATTCTCTTGCAAATCAAAAAGAAAAAACAACAATAGCAAATAGAAGGCATTTCCTCCTTCAAACTCATGAAGCATAAGAATTACTAATTACTAACTGATAGTAAGTAGTTTGGTATATATTAGAATCAGATCGCAGATGACAAGGAAGTTTCATGTGAAGACAATATGATAAAAATGTTCTAATTTGCATCCCATCACCATATTAGACATACAAGCAAGCAGAAAGGCTTCCTGTTAGCATTGAGTTTTGTATTAAAACAATAGCTGACATCTATGAATCCAATGACACATAATAAATAACATAGACTTGAAGTAGCATACCATATGTTTCTTTATTAGATTGTCTCTTTCATTCTCAGAAATATCTGCCAGATGCAGAATTGAAGTCCCAAGGACTAAAGCTCCCCTTTTCCATTCAGAATTCTTACTGCAATGCAATGCCATACAAACAGAAAAAATTGGCACAAAGTAATTTCTGACTAGATGAGTCAGACTTTGACTAGCAACCTGCAAGTAAAGAAAAAAAAAATCAATCATAATGATGAGTGCTTCAGGAAACTATGAGCTAACAATAGCAAGTAACAGATACCGATTAATCCTACCTTCGCCACGAAGTTCAGGTCAGAAGTGTTGCCATGTAGAATCAAAGCTGGAAGAAGCCATTGGCAACAATATTGCATAAAATAACTAGGTTCAACATCTGAAACAAAAAATTGCCGGATCTACAAAGAACAGTTATCCAATGGTTAGACAAGATATTTACTTCCAATAATAACTAGGAATGAAAATAGCACCAAACAAGCTCATTAGAATTGTTTTACAATCTATTTTCTAGACCAAACTCAATTAAAACTTTTAAGTTGAATGAAGATACCATCAATCAGGTTCTAACTCCAATGTTTCAATCCAACGGGCTTCCACATAAGGAGAATAGAGTTAGATGTAATCTAGTCCTAGATCTCGCCTAAAATCTTTGAACTTCAAGGTTTAATGATTCCTTGACATAGTATCAGACTCTTTATGATCAAAAGATTTTTGGTCCAAACCA
Organism: Erythroxylum bequaertii; assembly: GCA_024520955.1. Taxonomy (NCBI): domain Eukaryota; kingdom Viridiplantae; phylum Streptophyta; class Magnoliopsida; order Malpighiales; family Erythroxylaceae; genus Erythroxylum; species Erythroxylum bequaertii. The sequence continues at coordinate 65,208,015 of JANIJF010000006.1, forward strand.
TCTTACCCTCATCATAGCGAATAAATTTCAGTTTTAGTACAAGGTACGATTGTATGGTGGGCCTATGCTATCTCTACAGTTTCAAACCAACACCTTTCCATGTATGGTGCACATTAGAAATGGTACCATTCCTAGACACCTAATACTTGTAGTTGAATGTTTCTTTGCAAACCCTAATTATACAAAAGATCTTGATCTACAATCCACTATACAAAACTTCTGAGTATCAAAAGATACGAAAGGGGATTTTTTTTTTTCAATTAAGCGTAATTATCAATCTTTGGAATATTGAAACAATATATAACCTTTACTGTTTTCAAAATATCTTTTAAATTGTCCTACAAAGAAAATTTGGGATTGAAGTCTCTTCTCCAAAATGGGGAAATAATTTGCACTTGCTTTGATATACCAATTCATTTCAAAGTATATTACAATCAAGAATAGGATGACCTTTGAGCTTATATTGTTACCATAAAATAAGATAGGAAGAAGCATAAAGATATATTTAATACCTCAACGAGTGCAGCTAAGCTAACACCACAAGCAACCCAGAAAAAGAGAATTGGTCCCTTGATTTCCTCTAAGTACTGAAGAAAAGAAATAATATAACAACTTAGTCATGAGCTGCCAAAGCATATTACAAAATGGGTAACATCAAAACCCACCATAGTTTGTGGTTTTTACATTTCCTGAGTTATGAATTAGCTCTGAAGACCAATTTAGTCTTTAAATTTTCATCGCAGGCTCACTTCTAATGTTCTATTAACAATAAATTTTCCATCATTATCATTCTAATGGCAATATTGTTAATTGGCAGAAAAGAAAAATGAATAACAATGTCCTGCCAAGGTTTTATTTAAGTTATACTGACAAATATTCCCATATGGATAATCTTGTAGATTCAAAAACTATAAAATCTTCAAAGCTAAATATAAAATGTACATTTAACCCAATTAAAATATCCTAGAATATAAAAATGGAAAGTATAGCTCACAAAATTCAGGATTAACACTACAAAGAATTTTGTTTCCTTTGGAAGTCTCTTTTACCACTTTAGATTCCCATGATAGGCAAAGCATAAGAAAATAAACTAAAATAATGATTCGAGGTGGAAAAAATCAAGTGGAATCAAAATAAACTGAAGAAACTAGTCCAGTTAAGCCTCTCAACAGGCATTCTGTATAGGCAATGATAGCCACAGACACAAACCTTGAATCTACTTGTATAATGGAGCTGCCTTGATAGATTATTTAGAGCTGCATTCACTAACTCCCTGAATAAGAAGACCAACAGTCAGAAAAGTAGTTACCCTAAAAAATTGCAGAAAGAGTTGGAATATACCTGTGACAAGGATCAATAGCAGAAACCACACACATAATGAATATAGCCTGCATAGTCACATGAATACAATCCAGAAGTGTAAATACTCTTGAAACTACAATGCCAATAAGGTCAAAAGAAATTCATATACATAAGAAGTTTACCTCCAGCTCAATCTTTTCACTATGCAAAGCAAGATGCATAAGAGTAATAATAACAGTTTCAATTGCAGTCTGTGACTGGGGACCAGTAGCTAGGACCTCCTTTGCAGTAACAACTTTTCCTTTGAAGGGAAGCACCAGTAAAACGCCAAAGTTTGAACTATATCAAAAGTTGAAAGGAATGATTAAAATTGAAGATGATAAGCTAGACACTCAGAAATACAAGATCAAAAACTATAATAATGCTACAGGTCAGATTTGTGTAGAACGGTCTGATAAAGTGAAAGCATTCTTCACAACCATGTAATGATCAAACATTGAGTAAGCATCTCAAAACATTGTGGCTTATCATGTAGACCTCAGAGAAAACGTCATATGAGTACAACAGAGTGGATAGCATACTATAACCTTGTATGAACATCTAGAGAAAAACAATAACCAATAGCAATCAAAAGAAAAGAAAAAAGTGCATGTCAAACAATGAAACTAGAACTCAACAACATTGCAAGGGAACGCAGGCTGGAGATTATGCAACATATGGGGAAAAAGTACAAACTCATTGCCGTCACACCTCAACACAACAACATGAATAAACAATTCTAAAAATATAAATTAGAGTATTTGAGGATAGTAGTTTAAATCCCTCAAAAATAATTGCATTATAGGCCACATGATAATGGTGCCAAACTGCCAACTTGCAAACATGACTGGTCATCCAGCTTTCACATTAGTTGTATAGTAACATCGACATGACATGTTTTCATAATCAAATCTTAGATGCTGATGCATAATCAAATCTTAGGTGCAAATACAGCTTATAAGTTTGCTATGATTATGAAGTATGTCATGGCAACTCACCAAATATCCTGGAAGAGTTCCTCATGGCCATCCCATGTTTGGAACAGAACAGCAATACGCCAAGCGAGCAAAAACCTAACTCGATAATCAGGATCTCGAAGTAGCAAGAACAACCTTTCGATCATTACCTGAAATTATATAGCAAAAAACACAGATATGCAAACAAGTGACATGATAAACCAACAAATGTGTTAGCAGAGATGATCTTAGATTTTCGTTGTTAGATTAGAGATAGGAAATAACATAGCATGTATGTTTTCCCATATCCCATAATGTCCCTGTAATACAACTCTTTCTTGCATTATCACATTCAAATTTTCATTTACAACATCCACCATAGCTTCATCCATTCTACAAAGTTATTTACAACTGTAATTAATGCATATACTTCCGTCTTAGTATTCACATGACAAATTTGAGGGCTGAGTAAGATGAAATTGCAAATGCATTCAATAAGCCTAACACTGTCTTCACCTGACCAATTTGAGGGCTGAGTAAGATGAAATTGCAAATGCATTCAATAAGCCTAACACGTCCCACCCAATCAAGAGCTCCAAGTTCTCCAATTCTGTTAATTACGTCTCTTAGGCACTTCAAACCCTGCAAGTAGAAACACACAAAAGCCTAGTTTTAACAGACAATAAATCTTATAAAGACTTCATAAAACATAGTCAAATCATAGGATAAATGTGAACAGAGTTTTCAACGCTACTGCATGAGAAAGGGAATGTCATAAAAGAAATAAGGAACAAGGCTCACAATAAGAAAGAGAAAGCAACATCAAATCCAATGTAAATGGCCAATTAGACATCATAATTAACATTTATTTTTATACACGAGAAACAATTGCAGGACTAATGATGCCAAATCTCCCAGTATCTTAAGGATTTTGGTGCCTTATAATGATGCCAAATTGTGGTATTGGTACTTTTCACTTAAATTTTGTTGAAACTCTAATGATGTTGTGATGCTAATAATAATCCGATGGTGGAACCATATTGGCCAACATTTCTCATCCAAAAATTATTGATCCTAAATTCTGATACAAATATGCTTCGCGTGGGGATATATTTTACCATAGAAAAGAATTACGTTCAACTTCTCATCACACAAACAAACTCCTTCCCATTGAATCAAGTAGAGCATTTTTGAGCCTTGCCATATTTGCAGAACAATTGTCCCATTTGGGACAAAATTCATTAGATCACCTACAATGTTGCGCTTCACAATACGACTTCTTATGGTTTTAATTAGCTCATCCTTAAGGTTTAATACTTTCCAAAATGGATATGTTTTCCTAGTACTACATATTTAAACTTTAATTTTGGTTAGTTCTGGCCAACAAAACTAACCAACATTGAGAAACTAATTCCATTCAAAAGGCCATACAAGTTTATTAGATCACAGAATAAAAATACTAGCAAAAGGATCCATTTTGTCAAACAAAAAGTACCTCTAAGACTAAATTTAAGCTATATGTAGTGAAAGCACCAAATCTACTGAAACTCTTAGTGATTTTTACTTTCGAGGGAAAGATGATATTCATGTCGCTCTATAGTCCTACACTTTGAAATTCTAGATTTGGTATTCCAACCAATCCCCTCTTCAACAGTCTCCACTAACATTAAAATCTGAAAATTGCACACAAGACCAGCATATGCCATAAATGAATCAATAGTGAAACTTTAAAAACTCACCCCAGATTCAACTTCCTTTCAAAATACAAAATGAAATCATAGGAAAGTGGGAGAAATAGAGAATTTAAACTTCATAGCATAAAAGACTACTGAAATAAACATTTACTGTGTAATACCGGTTCAGATTCTTGCTTTATCAAAGCCAAGTCAACATGCTTTTCAGGTGTATCGAAGGATAATAGGGTGCTTAACAATTGATTGGCAACCACTAGTATGTTGACACAGTCAAACTTGACATTAACTTGCATCTCAAACATGTCATTTGCGATTTTGACCTGCAAAGAAAGAAGGTCTTTAACTTGAGCATAAAAGAGATATAAAACATCTATGATATTTATATAGTCATTACCAAGTCCAAAATCTTTGCAGGAACGGATCTGTGCAAATGTTGACAAAGATGCAAAAGAATAGTCTCGACTATCTGCCAATATGAATTTTAAATCCAAGATAATAGAACTGTTACTGCATGAATTCCAAGAAAACAAGCAAATCAGACTAATTATGTAACATACCTTTGTGTCACATTCTTTTCCCATAAGTTCAAACAAGATATCCCACGTAACAGAATCTAAAACTAAGAAGAAACTTGAAATTAGTGAAATCATCCCCATCTTCCACCTTGATGTAGAAAATGGTACACCACTGGTCATTTTGCCAGCTATTGTTACGATGTCTACATCCGTATCATCCTTGTTCACATCCAGTTCCTCATCTACAATTCTATTACTGCTGCTATCTAGTGAGCCAGATACTAGCAACGTAGCCTTATTATTTGTTGAGTTAAAAGCCAATGGCTCAAAATCAACATTTTTTGCACCTTCAGAAAATTGCTCGTACAGCTTAACCAATGACCTTAAGAGCCTTTCTATGAATTGATTTACAGCGTGATGATGAAAAACTTCACGATTAGTTTCCTCTTCTCTCTTGACAAAGAGAGCACTTCCAAGAAAGCTCCTCATTGAAGCTAAAAGCAAGGTCCTCTCACAATAGTCAGAGCTAAAGCCTAAACAACCAAGAGCCTGAAAGTCATAGTTGTTTTCTTGAATACGCTTAGTAATATGATCCAGAGATTGTAGCAAGTAGTCACCCATTTTACTGGAGAATGATGAAGTCTCTTCTCGTTTTCTGCAGGACAGAAATGTATTAATCCTTTGTGCATTAAGGAGAAATAAATGCTAATGGTGCTCCATTTATGTGAAATTATAAATAAGTATATTTGAGCATAAATATTGATGTACAACACTAATCTGGTTACAGCCACAAGTTTTATCTGGCATCAGTTACATTCAAGATTAAAAGTTATTCCTCATAACTTGCATAAAATGTATTGAACAGCCTACCTGAAAACTAGCCTTTACTAATCATGCAATCAGAATAGACAAACAACTAAAGATATACACATTGAACTTGGAAAACAAGCATGGTAGAGGTATGGAGTTAGGGGAACTTGAAAAGCATAACTAACTAAGGGAATATAGATACAACACAGTAGCAGGACAAGGATTGTAAGTAACTATGAGGAATTGTCATTTTAAAATGTAAAACATTTACAGCTTAAAGTGATCACTAGCCCATCTAAAACTATACAACAATACGTGTCCAACATCCAACCCATTACACACATCTAACAAGGAATGTAAACCATATACTCATGAATAATACTCAGCTCCAAGGAAACAAGAAAATTCATGTGTATGGTGAACAGAAATATTGCAATCATGCAAAAAACACAAACCTCACTATTAATGCGCCGTGTATAAAGTTAGATAGCAAAGCACAAATAAATAAAGCTCCAGACAGAGACATCTGTTCAGTATCCTTATTCAAAAGAGTCCCAAGAATGCCAGCCTCCAGTTCACACAGTAATTGGTCTCTCAATTGTCGTGGAAGATGAACATTTTGATGGTGTTGGGATAAAGCAACCTGTTCACAAATCGCATATGAATTCAAACAAACATGAACCCCCCAAAACACCAAGAAGAAAGGAACAACAAAAGCACAAACGATCACAACACCTCAGCTTTGGGAACAGAATCAATGCTTGCAATAACTTCCACAAAACAATCAAAAAGCTTGCATTGTCTTGCATGCTCGTGTCCATCTATCTATAAATAATTTGATTTTAGTGTCCCAAACAAAATAAGATGTATGTATGAAGTCCAAAAATCAATAGTTTATTCGAAAATCTAAAATGATGCATACATTATCACCATCATCTGTTATCTGACAATCATCTGAAAAAGAGCACGGACAGAAAAAACCTTCATAATAATGAATAAAAGGAGCACAACCAGCACAAAGTGCATAAACAGCTGCTGGTAACAAAAGCACCATTCGCTCATTCAACGTGGAAGTTTCCTGTATTGAGAAAACAAACATCATTTGCAAAGAGTACAGTAAAGTTCAAGCCATCATAGAGGTGTCCAATAGTACTTGTAAGCTTAGTACAAGCAGGTTGATCCTATTCTATTCTAATAACAGGAAGTAATCATGTTTGGCAACTTGGATCAGAAACCTTCTTCTGAGTTGCATAAAGCATTGATGAATAAAACCCAAACTGAGAGAAAAGGACATTGCTATACAAGGCAAGGGAATTGATATTAAAAAAAAAAATCGTTAACAACAAGCAACAAATAGTAGCACGAGGAACTACCAAAATTTGCATCCAAAGTATTAAGATCATCCGGCATTTAAGCGATACAGGCCCATATACAAAATCAAAGGTGTAAAGGAAAACTTAGCAAATTCTGTTGCACCTTCCTTCAAATAGCACAAGGAACCATCAGAACAGCCAACAGAAATAAACCTCTAGAAGAGCTTAGCCATGCTTGGGTAGTAGCAACAAATAAGGATACAACTATAGCAACACTACCACCTTAAAGCATAAAGTAAAAGCATAAACACAAAGGAGAGAGGCTAGCATATGTAGCATCCAATGGAAGTTGATAATAATTCTCTGCAATGCAAATCACTATGACATCCAGGGGATGGGACCTTGGAATCTTTCCCGAACCACAGAACCAAATTCCTCACTCTAATTTTTGTGAATATTAGCATTTTTTTTTGGAAAATTGAAAAAAAAAACTAGATATTAGCTCTTTGTTGATTTGCATACATTGTAACAGGATAAAGCATACCTCTAAATCTCCTCAAAACCAAACTAGAAAAGATCACCCTAATGACCGTTAACACAGCACATGATTATGCCATCCACTTTCATATTTGACTTCAAAATTTTTGTTCCACCTCAAAGAAGCAAATTATTAGGAGGGGACGACACTTCCAACCATATATATCATTTTCTAACCTATTGGGACCAAAGAACATAAACGGAGGTATGAATTTAGACAATCCAATTGCAATAAACAAACCTTCCAGTTTAGGTAGAACAAAACTGCTCCCATAAGATTCTTCCTAAGATGTAGTGAATCTTGAAGATCAACCTACAAAAACATTAAAAAGACCAAGTTGAATTTCTAAATATGAAGCAACCAATCTTCACTCTGAAAAGAAAAGCTCCTAGAACTAGCATCCTGACATATAGAAGGGGTTTGAACTAGGCTAAATGAGGATACATGTTCCCTGAGCCCAATAATAAGAACTTGACAAGCCAATTATTCATTTAATTCCCAACTCATCAACAGGTTGAACTCAGTAATAGGTTACATTGAGACGGTGCAACATGGATATTTGTGGGTTAGGTTCAAACATAAAATTCAAGAATTGAGGGATAAGAAAACAGAGGAAAATTGCTATGGCTTCTCTGAGTGTATGAGGCTGGGAAAAACACTGATTGACAATTGAAAACAATCATGACATGGCAAGAAAGCAAATGGTAAATATTCCATAGATGAAGCCTAAGCCACTTACTTGAGAACCCTTGTGACAAAAGTAACAAGCAATGAAGTACAAAGTGGCCCTGGATAACATCATAGCAAAATGTAAGTAGCAAGTATTCTGATCGTAATAATATAGACAACAGGTTCCCTGTATGAACATTTTCAAACAAAAGAGAGTCTACAGAACCTATAGAAGAGAATCCACCAATACCAAAATAAAATTAAGAAATGGCAAGGTTAAGCGTCATTGAGCTTTTTTCAAAGATGGGATGTGTACATTTCAAAAAAAAAAATTTTCTCAGGCAGTGTCATGAAAATAAACTTACATTGATGGCATCTGCTTAAAAATCTTAAGATCCCAAACATCTTGAGGCACGAAACATGTATTTATTAGTTCCTGAGAGAAAACAAGAACATTGGCAGAGCCATATCAAACAAAGGTATGATTGAAGAATCTATAGATACCTTTCTTTCAAGTCAAAAATTTTGAAGATTTCTTTCACTGCTTAAATGTCTCAGCAAATCAACAAGGAAACCGCTTATAATAAATCTGGGAAGCTGAGTCTAAAAGGACTTGTACCCACCTTTGACATGATGTTTCCAAGTAGTATAAATGCAGCATCCACCTACATGGTTTTCATGAAGTGAATATGGGCAGACAATTAAGCTAGAAACAAGCTTCCAGAATAGATTGAAAATACTGAACATAATTGATAGGAACTTCAGTAGCGAATTGTATTATTTACGTAGATGAACGGTACAGTAGTAGTATAACTCCTGGAAGATAACCCCCAGGCCAATACAAATCTGTATTTCTCGAATATGTATGATGATAATCCCTCCCTCTCTATACCGAATCCTATATATCTTCTGTACCTCCTCATTCTCACTCTCTCTTTGTAACTAATTCCTAACCTCTAGCCTATGTGGCATTTGTATTTGTGCCCTCCCCCATTGTACCCCTACAGATGTGGGTTTGAACGTCTTAGTGGCTGTTTACTAATACTAATACTAGCATGCTGATAACTAAGAAGGGTGCTAACAATTCCTTCCTCCTCAAAAGGCACCTTGTCCTCAAGGTGGATGACAACAGCTTTACTAGCTGCTGCAGTTGCATCCCAAGATGAATTCTGATTTAAAGTCCCATTCCTTTCCCAAGCAGTATCTTCTGCCCTTAGGCCAACAACTAGTGGACATGATTGATTTGCAGTGTCAGATTCAACCTTGAATCCTAATGCAGAAAAGCTTGACCAAGAATTCCTTGTCCTCAAGGTGGATGAAAGGGAATTGCCCTTCTTCTTCTGCTGGTGTGTCTCTCCCACGAACAAGCCACTGAATAAAACAGACCCCAAATCATCTCTTTGACCCTTATTCAAGGTTCCCATTTCATCAGGTAGAGTTCTTCCGATCTCTAAAGACCACAACAATGCTTCAGCTTCCAACTCTTGATGCTTCAAAATTGGTTGCAGTACATGGGGAGAAGAAGCATGCATATGAATTCCCTACAGAGTAACCTCTACTCCCTTCCGATCAAATGACATGTACATTCTCTTCCAATCAACCTTCACCACCCATAGTGTTTCTAGCCATGAAAACCCTAAGATTAGATCAGGTCCTCCCGTGTCAAACACATATGCATTTACCCTAAACTCTTCTCCATTCAACTCCAGCTTAATCTCTTTGCAAAGCCCTTGTGAGAAGGATCGATGTCCATTCCCCAACCTAACACCAAAAGTTCTGGTTGAAGTGACAGTGATACCCATAGCTTGAACCAATCTTCGGGATACAAGGTTGTGGCTAGCTCCACTATCAATCATTATAACAATAGGCAATTCATTTAACTTACCTATTAAGACCATCGACTTCGGGGGTGAGGATTGATCACTTCCCAATTCCATGAACTCCATAGAATTGCACACTAACTCCCATTCTTCTTGTTGATCCTCTTCCACTGGTGCTTCTCGGTGACTTCCTCCCACGTCTGCTTCATCACCTTCCCATATAATTGACCTATATTCTTTGTCTGGGCAGCGATGGAAAGGACCGAAAGTATGCCCACATTTAAAACACATCCCTTTTGCTCTCCTTTCCATAAGCTGATCGTAAGTCAAGTTACGTGTGCCTCCCCATTTTGGATTCATTGTTCGGTGATTGTCGGTGGTGGGGTCTCTTTGTTTATGGAGTAGCTCCCTCACTTCATTTTTAATATTCCCCACTGCATGGTTCGGCTGATCTGGACGATACGTGTGGGTGTTTCCTGTTCGGTGCCCAAGGATATCATGGATTGCTACACCAAGGAGGTTATCCTAGAGTCTCCTGGTCAGCCTAAAGCGGTGTTCAGAGGAATGAGTCAGGTAGTGCCAGCCCAGATGATTTCCTTCTTGAGTGCCCTGAGGTTAATGTAGG
>JANIJF010000006.1:65470543-65482675 GCA_024520955.1 Erythroxylum bequaertii
AGAGGACAATACCTTTGAAGGTGTGGTCGCGTGCCAACTTGGGGTACGCTGGGCCTAGTTCGCCCCGGTACACAAAACACGGATCCAACATTAAAAAGGTGCCTTTTTAATGTAAGTTATAATGGGGTTTAGGTATGGTATGAATGGGATAATAAAAGGGTTAAATTGAAGAAAATTTACTACACAATATTTTTCAATACTTGCTTATAAATACACGTAAGTCCTTTTAATGCACCTATTGGTACCATAAATTTATTTTTTTCTTTTTTTCTTTTTTCACACTATTCAATCAGTACTACAATTCAAGAAATTTTGTACCTTTGATAAATTTTAAGTCTCAATAAGTAAATAATGCAAATAACCTTCAAAGCTTAAAACAATAAATAGGTCTTCAAAGAAAAATAGGATAAAGGTTTATAATTTGAGTTTAAACAATCGAAAAGTTATTCCTAAAGTCTTAGTAGGATAATTCTAAAACTTGCTTTTACTATGCATAGTAAAAGCAAGTTTTAGAATTATACTACTATACATGATATCACACAAATGAAAGAATAAACAGAGCTTAAAAATTTTGAAAATTTCTCTTAAAGCACAAAAGCTCAAGAAAACAATTAAGGTATATATGTGTGGTAATAATATGCAAATTTCATTCAACTTGAAAATTTTAATGATTATAAAAAATATGATTTAGAAAACTATTTTAATTTTAACCATCATCCTATTGCACACCAATTCAAGTCAATATTCAACAATAACATATAGTATTTATGAATAGATTCAACTAATTCAAGACATTGGTTAAAAAATTTATAATCAATATTGTAATAAACATGAAGATATTAGTTTAAAAAATTCAATAAACCCATCCCCGCACTTAAAATTATACATTGTCCTCAATATACACAATATAAGCATTTATGACAAAGTGAGAGGGTTTAGTGTTACTTTCCTGACTATGACAATTTCTTTGATTATGATCCATCCAATTTGAAACTAACATCCTTTCAAAATATAAAAGTAAAGGATAAAAATAAAAAAAATAACATTACATAAAATAAAATCCTTTACTAATATGAAAGCAAAAACAAAATAACATAGAAATTGAAATAACATTAAAACTAACTCATGGGTTGCCTCCTATACACCGTTTCTTTAACATCAATAGCTCATCGTAACCTTGATGCTCAACTTCATTCTGGATCAATAATCAGCAACTTGCTTCCACCCTTTTCTCCCCAAAGCGGTTTCATAACCTTTAAACAAGCCACTTGTTGTAAGATACTAACAAGGGCATAATTTATAAGATTAATAAATCCAATTTGAAGCAATAATGCCCTTTTTAATGACCAACTGTTAATAAAATGAGGGATAATGAAACTCCTTGAATCCTCAGTTGGCTCAAATAGCTTGTCTTCAAGGAAGTGGGAACCCTCCATACTTAAGGTCACTACCAACACCTTGTAAAACGCTCCTTACTTGGTTCCTCCACGAGTTCTTCCTTTACCTCCTTTATCCTCTCTTCATCGTCTTTTTCCTAGATCGAGGTTGTTGGCTCACCTTCTTTAATTAACTTCTATTGCTCCTCTACTTTTCCTTCTTGGATGGAGACTTCTTCTTCATCTAGAAGCTCTAGAATGTCAATCCATTCAAGAAGCTAACTCTTGCCTTTTCTTCACTCTCGAATTCGCATCCCTCAACTTTCATGTTAACAAGGAGTGCTATCAATTTATCTATAATACTTGCTTCCTCTTTCCTCTTCTTCTTACCGTTCCAATTTCATTAGGGTCTATTTCATTAGGACTAGACAAACTCCTTATAGGTTCGTTAGATAATATCTCCACTAGTTGATCAATTTGATTCACCTTTTTTTTTATACAAGCCTCTGTTTCCTAATGCCTCATATTTGATTCTTAAATATACTCAATCATCATATTATTTAGAGGCACGGTTGCCTCCTCTCCTTCTTGAAATATATATTTATTTATGAAATCAAAGGTTGACTCTTCTTCACTCTGCAATGGTTGGAAGCTTAAATTATACTCATCATATGAAGGAGAAGAAAATCTCTCATCAAATTCATGTTGACTAGCTACTCTCTCAGCAAGGCGTTTCATTTTTCAATCTGCAATACTTTCTTTTTCCTTTGGAAGATCATTTTGAAATATCCCTCAATTCATGAAACCCACCTTTGTCTTTTCTTTACTCTCAAATGCACATCGGTCAACTTTCATTTCAGAAAGGATATCCATTAATTTATCTTCCAGAGTTGGCTCATTAACTAGAGGTGTTTGGTGCTATAAATGTGTAGCACCCCACTCCCACAAGACCCAAACCTAACATCGTGGGTGATATCCGAGTATGTGACCCGGGAGGATGGCATGGTAGAGCACTCAATTAGACAAAACTAAGTACAAAATTTTTTTTAAACCACAATCACAAACATAATATGCAGAAATTAGTAATCAATTTGAGCCCACTTTCATTTATAAACATTAACAATCAACACAATACAATCAATAGAATTTCAATAGCCCATTTGGGGCCCACTATAATTATAAAACAATATTTAACAAGAATTGCAGAATACAAATTTACACAAAATAATAAAATACAGAATGTAGACGCAAACTGATCCCGACCTCTATCTTTCACTTGCATGCAGTAGGTATACTCCCGATTGTCTAACAGGGTACTCTTCAAAGTTTGAAAAATAATTGCAAATTTTGGGTGAGTTTTGCGAACTCAATGAGTGACCATCGTTGATGGCTCACCCAATAACATAACACATAATTCACATCATTACACATTTCACACTTCACATTCATTACAATTTAATCACTCATATTATGCATATGCAGTGCACATGAGACCTTCTTTCTATTTGTTATTTTGTTATGACTGAGTGCCTAAACTGTCCCATATAGGGCTCATTGATAACTATCCCTTATCCATTTGGGAGATACAGGGCTCATTAAACGTTGAGCCTAAAGCTCTAATTCACTTTTGAGCTCGAAGCTTATTTTCACTCGTTGAGCTATATGCTCTGATCGGTGGCTACTCTGGTCACAATAGCCATTATATTTCATGCATTCATGAAATGGAATGCATCACTCACATTTGCATAAACTCATTCATTCCCATATCATCGAACCTTAGTCCGGCATTTAACATTAGAGTTGAGAATTCACACTTTCATTCATATGCAAATGCACATTCAGAACACATTTAACGATCACATTAAGTACACTTAGTTCATCTAATTCACATTCAATGAGCACTTCGATATCCCAATCAAACATCACATCATCAGAACTTCTGTCCGAAACCCAACATAATCAATCACATTCATATAATCATTCAATAGTCAATCAATACAAGAATCCAAATAAAACAAACAATAAAGTGAGACCATCTCGGTCTACTCATAGTACGCTCCAAATTAGCAATTGCTTCCAAGATCTGGAAACTCCCTAATGTGGACGCTTATCTTGCACATCGACATTATGTCGTACATACATTAATACTTGCACAATGATAAGCAGTCATGTAATGCACACGTGTGTATATGGAATATGCACAATGCATGTTCATGACAATCCCGGGTATCTTTCCTTTAATACATCACAAAGTCATTCTCATATGAAAACTTGACTAAGTATAATTCATACTTAGGTTTATGTCTCACTAAACCCATTAAAATCTCCATTCCTTTCTCATTGACTCATTTCAGAAAATTTTCCAAATCACACTTTCGGGGTTTGCTTTGCATAGTAAATATAATAAGGTAATTGGCAAAAATTGAGCAAGACTTCCTTCTAGAAAGTTGTACTCCAATGTCTTAAGTTTCTATTGCCACCAAAATCACTCAATTAGGTTCAATAATTTGGAAGGTATGTCTCAACATTTTTGGACTGTTTTTGTCCAAAACCAGTGTACTATACCCAACTTCGATCTAGAAATTCGATATCTTAGAGACTGAATCATAATTCGACTTCTTGAGAAACTTTGTAGATCTATATCTCTAGGTTAGTCCAATTTAAAAATCACCTCATTTGGAATCCTATAGATCCAGATATAATCAAAACATTGCAGTACGCTCAGTAAAAAGAACCCTCTTTACACTGTTCCAAGAGATTCCCACACTTCCATTTGGTCAATCTATTCCAATTCAATTCAGAATGATACAAAATTTTATGGAGAGGTATAAAAATGTCTTAGAAATCTTTTGGTTCAATAATCACCTCATTTGGAGGTCGGATGATGTAGTTATGGCCAAAAGAATCAACTATGTCTATGCCTTCAATCATTTCCAACCTTCTTTGGAGCGATTACCATAACGCTCACAAATGATGTCGGATTGATTTCAATTTTAGACAGTTTGAAAGAAAACTTCGAGATCTACAACTCTTGTGAAGACCTTAAAACGAGATTCGGCCATTAAGAGGGTCAAAAATATGATTTCATGAAGCTGTCCTGAGAATGTCGGTTTAACGGACATTGACCAGCCAAAGAGCACCATTTCACTCGAGAAGGATACATCAGCTTGGGGGTGTTTTTACACCTGAGAAGGTTCGTTTAATGGACCCAATGTTCGTTTAACAGACATATGTTTCACAAAACTCCCTCCAAAGCCTCTCCAATGGTTTCTACACTCATTCTAACATCATATACACCCATACTCTTCTCAAATTCACCTCTTTTAAAACCACTTCATATCAACTCAAACACCAATTAGACTTCATTAAACTCTCAAATTCCAACTCATTTCATTCATCATACTCAACTACATCTTTTCATTCAAACATTCCTATTCTTCTTCCAAAACCTATCTTATTCCTAAATATCAAGCACTTCATATTCAAAATCCAACATCTCAAGTTGATGACTACCTCATGTATACTTCAAGCTTAGCTCAAAAACATCCTTACCTCAATTCATCTTTCCTATGTGCTCATAATCACCCAATTCACAACATAAACATATACATTCATCCAAGTGTTTGCCACATTCAGTTCTCATTTTCACATCAAAATTTGAGACTCTTAAAAGCACAATTTATAATCGATGTCTTCATAAGAATGATAGCCATATGTCTCTAGTTTAATGCAAATCAAGAATCAACTCAATTGGATAACTACAGAACAAGTTATGGCTAACACAAAAGTATATCAGTAAAAGTTTTTCCTGCTACCAATTTCCAGATTTTTCCAACTTCTAACAATTAACCACTACTCATCCTATACCTAAATTATCTCTTCCTTTTCACTTCCTCATCACTCTCTATCCCAATAAACTCAATACATCAATCACAAACAAGTTATGATCTAATGATGATCATTAACCAAAAACAGAGCATATATACCTATCCATTCATAACCAATTTTCCATACTCATCTAAACATCATTATATACAAAATCTAACTTCCAAAGCATCTCTATAACACATTATATATATCATTTCATCATACATAAACAAAAGCAAGAACTTTACCTAGGCTTTCCATCAATCATGACCCATATATACATTTCACATAATCAAGTCATCAAAACTCAATTTATCCATCATTCTAGCTTAGTTTAACAATACCCATAACATTAAAAGCAAAACTTACTTGGTTTAGCTCGAAACTCTTCAAACTCTCACTCAACCCTAGCTCTCAAGCAACCCACGTTCTTCTTCTTCTAAACGAGGTAAAGGTAGGTTTTTCTTGTGGCAAATTGAAGAAATAATAAGATGGAAGTAGATATTGAAAGATGGAGCAAGGTTCAAAGTGGGTGAATCAAAAAATCATAAAGGAGAAGAAGAGAAGAAGGGGCCACGAAATTAGGAGGAAAACAAGAGATAAATTGAAGACAAAAACAATTAAGTTGTCTTTCAAGGGAAGAATAACGTGAATAGAGTGTGTGGTGAGTGGTGGTGACACTTGTCACTGCCACTTATCACCTTCTTATGGTCCGATGTGGACTCATTTTAAAAACTAGTCTGTTTGTCTCCAATTTTTACTCCAATGGTCTCCCAATTTTCAATGGCACATGTAACTAAATTTCCTTTGCCATTTGACAGTAAATTCTACTACCAGTTAACAATTGTCTTGTTACTTGACATTTTTGCAGTCCAGAAATTACCCCGAATTTTTCAGAAAATTTTCCCAAAATTCTCGAAAAAATTCTAAATCAACAATTACACTTTCCAAATCAATTTTCAAACAAATAACAATTCTCAATAACAATCACATTTATTAACAATTATACCCGGAATGTCAATGAAAGCATGTACAATTATTGTTAGGCGCAAAGATTCACTATTCATGTGCATGTGCACCTTATGTACTGCATGAGCATGAGATGTGTTTTCCTAATTTCTCTGATTGATCTCACATGTATCAAATTTTTTGGGTTCTAGCCCTTTGGATGGAAATGAGATGTTACAATTCTCCCCTCCTTAAAGAAATTTTGTCCTCGAAATTCATTTCTGATTACTGAATAAGGTAGGGGGTACTATTATCTCATATGTTCCTCCGTTTCCTATATCACTTCACCACTCGAATAATTTCTTCCAAATGACCATAGTTGATAGATTATCCCTTGTTTAGATATCGCTCTTTCTTAATTATTTCCTTAATGAGTTTTAGATTACTCAGATGTTCACTTCCAGTTTCAATAACGCATATATCGGATCATAATAATACTTCCTAACCATATCCATGTAACACTGTGTGAATCCGACACCTCTTTTATGGTTAATACTAACTCACAAATCCATAGTCCTATTCTCATCATAGTTGCATATAGACCAATTTATGTCAAACTTAGTTTTCCCCTATTTACACCTTTATCTCCATCTAAGTGCACCTTGGCAGAGGTGATACTCTTCGAAGTATTTCATCTTTAGCTTACTGTTTTACATCTCTTTAGTGTCAGAACACTTAGCTCTGATATTTATCTTATGATATCCCATAACTTCGTTATTAATCCATTTAACTCATTCGTCATTAACTGAGATCACTAAACCCTTATTACAGATTCCTTTCGCTCATCAATGTTATCTCACATCAATTTTGACCTTTAACCATTTTTAGGCCCATTTCAATATAGGGGTGAAAGACTCCTTTTTGTTGGCAGTATTATAATCGTATCGTCAAGATAACAATTAATCTGTCTGCAGTCAATTTGAATTGTACAATCAATCTCATGTTTCTATAAACTCCAAAAATATAAGCTTTA
Organism: Erythroxylum bequaertii; assembly: GCA_024520955.1. Classification (NCBI taxonomy): domain Eukaryota; kingdom Viridiplantae; phylum Streptophyta; class Magnoliopsida; order Malpighiales; family Erythroxylaceae; genus Erythroxylum; species Erythroxylum bequaertii. Next base: position 65,477,768 of record JANIJF010000006.1, read on the forward strand.
CCCATGTCTCCACTAGTCAAGACTATTGGTAACTCAACCATGTAATCTTATCACTCGGTTCTACATTCTAAGCCATCAATTGCTCTGTCGATGCATTCCGACTAGGACATATAGCTTCGATTGTTTCTTGTATGTTTTCTAACAGTCCCTTTATCAGGCATTACACATACTTCTTAATCCAATCATAAATATCATTTACTCGATAGTTGGATCCGTTTTCAATTCCCCGATAAGGTTCCCAATTTCCAAATCCTCAATTTGGGCTTTGCCAATCCTTTTATACACAACTCAGTTAAATTTCAATAGTTAATAACACTTTCCTTTTTGCCCCTTTTTAGCTGGACACTCAACACTCAGTAATACACTAGATTTGTTAACCTTAACATCCAAATTTGTGATACTCTACTATTAGATTCAATGCATTGAATTGCAACACTAGCTTTATAAGGAAGTATTCATTTGCACAATCCCTTTCAAATCTTTGAAACTCACTAATTACCTCAATCTTTACTGATCTGCATATTCATATATATACATATATCCAAGATGCTTCTATACATATAATGTCTCCAGGCTTTCACACCAATTACTATTGCAGCAAATTTCTAGTCATGTATCCAAATTCAACTCATGTGGCTATAATTGTCCCTAGATACACAAAATCACCTTATACTATTACAACATATTGCATCTTAACCTTTAATGGAAAACTTCGTCATATATAGCAAAGTCTCCAAATCACAGTGGTATAATTAACACTGGGCTTATAAATTCCTCAAAAATTCTTTTTACATTCATCACTGATGCGGCTTACATATTTTTCCTCAAATATTCGAAATTGCATCTCACCTCTTCAAACACTTTCACAATACCATCTATGCTCATAGTCACTAGCTAATACAAGTTTGTTTGGATCATTTTAACCTCCAATATCATAATATTGTCGGGGACATCATTAATTCCAATAGATATAATCTAAGACTCTTTATGCCCATAATCTGTTTTGGTAATTCTTTAAGTAACTAGTTCCTCATTGCAGTAATATCATCACATGCCATTCTCATTTTCCCAATTAACTCTCTTGCACAAATGACTTCCTCAGTTCATTCGATTTCCTATGATTTCACATTGACTTATTCTAATGTCTGTTCATTCATACTAATTTCTCCACACATTTCAATTTATTTGCAACCATAACTTCCTGTGTTGGTAATACATCCATCATATATAATTTGTGTTTCCCAAACATATTTACACAGATTATATAGTTGACCTAAGTTCACCTCACATTAGCGAGAGTGTCCCCTCGAATTCAAAAATCCACTTCCATAGCTGGGTACTTTACCTCAAAATGCATACTCTCACAATAGCATTCTCTCACTCTTATGCTTGAGTCTTCACTAAGGATGTGACTCTAATATTCACTTTCGACTCATTATTTATGCTTTTCCTGATTTGTTCCATCCTTTGAATTGAATCAACGGATTTACTGACCCTGTCGCACTGATTTCTTGGTACTATCCTCGATATTGCTCATAAAATCCTTATCAATCCATTATTTCCCATGATTAGGCTACATTGTCCTATATATTCCTTGTACTATTCACAAAATAAGAAATAATTTTTCCTTCATAAAGAAAAATATAACGTATGCTAATCCTTTTATGTTCTATTAATGTCCAGTCTTAATAGAACAATGATTAGGAACAATATAGGGATAATATATAAATGCAAAATAAATCTCATAATTATAATCTTATCATAGTTTTTTTTGCAATGTATAATTATTCTATAGAATTTATCATATGCAACCAATTATGTACAAGATAAAAAATACATTTAATTTATTCTGTTACTAAACTAAAACTAATTGATTGACTGTAGGAAATAAACTAACAGTTTTCACCATTCATCCTCTGTTAACGCTTAAGCTTTTTCAATTGTCATCAAAATTTTAAAAAAAATTATTGATTCATTAAACTCACTCTAAATCTTGTTTAAGAAGTTTATGAAATATAATAACACTAAAATATCAAAACTAAAGTTTGATTTTTTAAAAGTTTAAATAGGTAAGTGGTTTAATGTTTTTTAATTTAATCCTCAAAATTTAAAAGTAATAATTTGCATTCTGTACTTGAAGGTGTTAATACAATCTACCTTATTATACTAAATGATGCATCATTGTATGAACTATGAATATTGAATGACGACCAAACTGAAAATAATACATAAAAATCTAGTATATGTAAGGATTTTTGGTCAAAATCGTTCCCTACCTAATTCCCTACCTTAGCTGTATATGGTCCATTTAATAATGAACCCTTACCTTTACATTATGTTGTCGCCCATCATCTCGATTGCTTGTCTCTGTGATGGCCAGAGACAGGTATGTAATGTTTTGGGTTTTAGTTTAAAACCAACGTCGGTTTTGGTCCTATCTTCATCCGAGCGTTATTGACACCATCGAGCTTGCTCTGGAAAAGGATAGAAATTCAAACCGACATCAGACACTTCTTAGATCTACGGTGGAGGCAATGGCTGAAGGTATATTAGCTCTTAGTTTAAGCTTCCGCTACTGATTTTACATATATATATGGTTATATATGTTCTGTATGAAATGCATGCCTTTGCTTGGTTTGTTTTACATTTTGGTATCAGAGCTTCGTAGTACCTTTGTATTGCTAAAAATCGATGAAACAAAAACCTCTGTTATGCTCTATTTTTGGGTTGTGTTTCCTGCCGTGTATGTGTGTGTTGGAGGTTGTCGATTTTTCGACATCTTGGACCTCTTTGAGACGCTGGATGTTTTTTCTCGTCATCCTTGGTGTCCTTGATGTCGTCTGGACCGTGAAGGAGCAGGAGGGACGACGACCGTATTGAGAGCTTCAGACGTAGTCATTCTGGAGGTGTTGCATGGTCGAGTTTCAGACCCCTCGTGCGTTCCGCGTCGTCGGCGTCGTCCCAACGCCGGCATTCGTGCGAGCTCCGGTGTCCTCCTGTGGCCTGGAGCATCGGGGCTCCGTCTGCTCCAGCCAGGTCACGCCCGACCCGGCTGGAGGTTGAAGACGACTTCCCAGCATTTTTTCAAAAAAAATTTAATAAATTTTGTTTTATTAATTAGTTGGTCTTGGACTTGGACTTAGTTTCAGATCAAGCCTTTATTAGATAGTTGGGCTATTTCAGATAGTTAGGCCAGATCTAGCCTTTAATTAGTTTCAGATCTAGTCTTCATCACTTTTAGTTGGATTTGGGTACTTCAGATGGGCTTGGGCTTGGCAGATCTAGCCTTTATGCTTATAATTCTAAACTTATTGTTGGGTTTGTTTTAATATGTATGTCTTTTGATTATTTATTTTTATGACATGCATATACTACTTGATTAATTGCAACTTTTGTGTGTATACATTTATGATTATTATACATGCAAATATTTTGTTTAATTTTGCACAAATTGCATGTGATTAATTGCCAATTTTGTGTGTATAAATTCATGCTTATTATACATGCAAAAATTAGATTAATTATTTTGTGCATTATTATTTCATTTGTTTGCATTATTTATGACTTGATGCAAACATTAAAATAATGTTAGTGATCATATAATTTTAATTAATTGGGAGTAGCCACAGCATCTCAAATTAATTATAATTATATATTTAGCTTTAAGATCACATTAAGACATAAATTGTAATTAATTATATGTGATATAATAAAATCTACCCACAGAAATTTTATTATATTTGTATGATTAATTAGGATAAAATATCAAATTATATTTCTTAATTTACCCACAGGAATTAAGAAAAGGAACATAATTATATAGTTTTATCATAATTTTTCGGATGAATCTAATTGAGTAATGCTTTAGCCCACGGGCAAGTCTTATGTCACTAGACTCATCTATTAAATGCATGATATAAATTGGTAAATCATGAATTAGGATTGGTCTTAAAATATATATAATGAGCATATATTTTTATTTCTCAATTTGCAGTTACTCCAACTTTTAATATTCAATGTGATATTCCTGAATTAAGAGGTGATAACTATAAAGTTTGGAAGGAGAGAATTCTACTTCACTTAGGCTGGATGGATATAGACTATGCTGATAGGAAGGCCAAACCATCGAGTACGACTGAAACCAGCACTCCAGAAGCAATTGCTCTTTATGAAAGGTGGGATCGATCTAATCGTCTCTCCGTATCATTCATAAAGACCAAAATATCTGTTGGCATTCGTAGTTTTATTGACCAGCATAGTAACATGAAAGATCTATTAAAGGCCATTGATGAGCAATTTGCTACATCCGACAAGGCCCTTGCCAACACATTAATTATGCAGTTGTCATCTCTAAGGCTCACTAAAATAAAAGGGGTACGTGATCATATAATGCGTATGAGAGACATAGCGGTTTAGTTGAAAGCGTTGGAATGTACAATATCGGAATCTTTCCTAGTGCATTACATTTTATACACTCCACCTCAACAATACGGTCCATTTAAGATATCCTATAACACACAAAAAGATAATTGGTCAAGCAACGAACTGTTAACCATGTGTGTGCAAGAGGAGGAGCGGTTGTTGATGGAAGATGGTGAAAGGGTCCATTTGACTGTTTCTGGAAAGAAGAGGCAGGACGATGCCAAGAGTAAGGGAAAGGGCAAAGTTGCTCCTCAAGTCGATATAAAGAAGCCGTCGAAATGTTTCTTCTGCAAGAAGAGGGGACATATGAAGAAAGACTGTGCCAAATTTATGGACTAGCTCGAGAAGAAAGGTACTCATATTTCATTTGTTTGTTATGAGTCTAATATGGTTAATGTTCACCATAACACCTGGTGGAGTGATTTTGGTTCTACAATCCATGTTTCAAATACCTTGCAGGGTATGCAAAACCTAAGGAAGCCGGTG
>JANIJF010000006.1:65738078-65754093 GCA_024520955.1 Erythroxylum bequaertii
AAAAACTATAATCTCTTCTGCATTTTGAGAGATGATATTCTTAATCCAATTTTATGAGACACTCATAAAATTGTCCCAAAAACAAAAATGTCTAACATACTTTCCTAAGGTTCCCTCCTTTCGACAAAAACAATCTAGTACGAATACCATGAAAATATCGGACCACAACCATTTTCCTTCTTCATCAATCAGAGTCAGTCAGTACTTCTTGTGGATCCCTCCCTGAAACAAAAGTATCTAGTCAGGATGAGATGCTGATTAGTTCTTAGATAGGGGTTACAATAATAGAGTTTTTGATTATTTAAGTTTGAAGAATCACGTATTCTTATCCTCCTTCATTTGAATACATCGGTCTTGTTCTGCTACTCTTTCAAATAACTTCAAAGATGAGTTTCTCATTACTTATCTTCATTTTCCTAACCCCAACAAGCCATGCTCTGAACATTAGAGAAGCAAGCATCAATGATCTCCAGCTTTCTTTTAACCAAAAACACCTCACTTCAAGGAAGCTTGTTGAGTTCTACATAGGAGAAATCCAGAAACTCAATCCAGTTCTTAATGGGGTCATTGAAATAAACCCTGACGCCCTCAATCAAGCCGATAAAGCTGATCACGAGCGCAAGGAATCCGAATCAGGTTCGCTTAGCAGGTTACATGGAATTCCTTTGCTGCTCAAGGATAATATAGCAACTAAGGATAGGCTGAACACAACTTCTGGCTCTTTTGCACTGCTCAGATCAATCGTACCTAGAGATGCAGGTGTAGTAACGAAGTTGAGAAAAGCTGGAGCCATCATTTTTGGGAAGGCGAGCATGACTGAGTGGGCAGCTTTTAGATCGCTTACAATGCCTAACGGATTTAGTCCCAGAGGAGGTCAAGGAAAGGTGAATTGGAGAGGAACAGTGAATGTGTGACTTGTCAGAACAGCTTCTCTTCTAATTAGAGATAACCTTCGTATCTCAGCAGATTTTTTACTAAATCCTTAATAGATCTAAAGCTAAAAAAAAAATCAAAAAAATTAACAAAATAAAGTCTAGTTAAATGATAAAGCTGACTTCGACGTTTCTGATTATTTGTTTTTTTTGCAGAATCCTTACGTGCTGTCCGCAGATCCTTGTGGATCAAGCAGTGGTTCGGCAATATCTGTGGCAGCAAACATGGTTGCAGTATCTCTAGGAACTGAGACCGATGGCTCCATTTTATGTCCTTCAAATGCAAACTCAGTGGTGGGTATAAAACCAACAGTAGGTCTCACCAGCCGAGCTGGAGTTATTCCAATTTCTCTAAGACAGGACACTGTCGGGTAGGTTGATGCACATATTTTAGGGTAAAATTAGAAATTTTCTTTAATTTAACCACTAAGTTTTTTTCTTTAATCAAATTAAGCTTGATTTCCATATCAGCTTTTCAATTAGATTATTTATTGTTGATTCTAATCAATTCAAGTCCCACTTTTTCCTTTGGCTCTTCACGAGACAGGCCCATCTGCAGAACAGTAGCAGATGCTGTTATTGTTCTTGACGCCATTGTAGGTGTCGATGAACATGATCCTGCAACACTAAAAGCTTCAAAGTACATTCCATATGGTGGCTACAAGCAGTTTCTCAAGCCTCATGGGCTCAAGTTGAAAAGGCTTGGAATTGTAAGGAATCCATTCTTGACTTTCGCCAGTAAATCAGAAGTTCAAGCGTTTGAATATCATATCCAGACATTAAGGTACTGATGCAAATGAGTCTTAATTCAATAACAAGCTACTCAGTTCAGGCAGATATGTGTATTTACCAGAAATTTTATAAATGTGAAATAATTTTTCTGTGCAAATGGAGGCAACAAGGTGCAGTTCTAGTAGACAACTTGGAAATAGCAGACATTAATGTCACCTTGAACTCCGATGCTAGTGGTGAATATACAGCAATGTTGGCCGAGTTTAAAATCTCGTTGAATGCTTATCTAGACGAGTTGATCCATTCCCCGGTCCGAACCTTGGCAGACACTATAGCTTTCAACAAAAAATTTGCAGATTTGGTGAGTTCTAAAAGTAGATTTCTACCTAGTACATGGGACTGGAAGCGAAGCTTATTCTGCAGAATTAGCATCCACTGATAATTCAATGATTCGTGCAGGAGAAGATAAATGAATTTGGCCAAGAAATTTTCCTGGAAGCTCAATCGACAAATGGAATTGGCAACATGGAGAGATCAGCACTTTCAAATTTAGCAAGATTGACAAGCCATGGAATTCAGAAGTTGATGCGGGACTATAAGTTGGATGCATTGGTCACTTCAGGTCCAAGCATTTCTCCTGTTCTTGCAATCGGAGGATTTCCAGGGATTAATGTTCCTGCAGGTTATGATTCTGATGGTGTGCCTTTCGGCATAAACTTTGGAGGACTAAAGGGTACAGAACCAAAGCTTATTCAGATTGCATATGGATTTGAGCAAGCTACCATGATCAGAAAGCCTCCTACGTTCAGAGCCTGAATAGGAAAAAATCAGAATTATTTCTGCAACTAGTTATCTTTAATCTATCATAGAAATTCTCATATACCAGTTTATGATCTTCTCATCTTCTAATCTATCATAATCTGTCATAACTGAGCTGAAATTAATTATCATTCTCATCATCCAAATTCTGAATTATTCCAAAAACCAGAAGCAAATTAATGTAATACTTTCCCTTGAAAAGTTCAGAAAGAAAGATCAGATTTTTTGCAAATTAATTAAACATTTGGATTCCCATAGTGTTCTTCAAGAGTTCAAGGCAAACTTTTTTTCATAAATTATGCAACTTCTTTGACCTATTACCATCCCTAATTTTACTCCGTTAAAATGGGGGATGCAACTTGCAGGGCACTTTCTTGCAACATTTGATAAAGTTCTGTTACAGCTAGAACAGAAAAGTTACTGGCATCTTACAGATTGGGAATGGCAGACAACTATTAGTGATTTTTTCCTAATTACATGTAAAAGTAAAATAATTAGAGGCCATGATGTCACTATTCCAAGCTTGAGTTAGATCAAAGGCTTATGAAAAACCCGAAGAGGTGTAATAGATTTGCAAACTCTTCGATTTGATTGCAGTTACTTGTAAGGTTCTGCCGCATTTACTTGTAAGGTTATGTCGCAGTTACTTGTAATTATACCTGTCGGTTACTAGATATAAAATAACTGTATCAACAATTATTAATTTTTCTGTACCGAACGAAAACATAAAAATAAATACGAAATTAAACACATCAGCACCGAAATTTGGTAATACAGTTCGGTATACCTTGCCTATGTCTGCGGAGCCCTCACCCAGCTTAATACTTTTACTAACGACAATAGTTTTTACACAAGGCTTTACTGAGCTGACATCACTCAACCCTTGACACTATCCCTCGTCTTTACTACCTGTGAAATAATTCACACCCAATAGTACGACCGCCTCGTACTATCCTTAACAGAGGATTTTTCTCAACAATCTTATGAAACAAGAAGTGATTCAAGAAAACACTTGACAAAAAGACAAGAAATAATTTCCTACACAATCACGAAATCAAGAGCAGCTGAATAATTACGCAGAACCACCCAGCAAGAACTTCACCAAGTCAACCACGATTTAGATGTAGAAGCTAGGTCATGCATGGATCAACAACACCTTCGGTTGTCTTCAGTTTTCTTCACACTTGGTAATATTACACACAAGCCACCCTTGAAGCAATAAAAACATTCAGACCAAACAGCACACCTTTAGCTCTTCCATTCACCGTAACTGCTCACCAGAGAAACCACATCAGACACACATGTATTTTCTGCAAAACATGGACAGCACCTAGTGACCCATGCAAGAAGACCAACAACACAGAACTGCACCCAGTGAGCCACGCAAGAATACCAACAATACAGAAATTCATGCCAATATCCACCTAGAGGAAAAATCCCCCAACAACTCACGTGTAGCCTTTAATCAACAACGTAACACAACAGATTCAAATTGCCCAGCAAATTCATGCGAGGACAGAAACAAAAGAAAAAAACAGTTGCAACCATAAACCTATTAACCATGCACAACCAAGAAAAGTGTAGCACACATACGCGGCCATAAAAACCCCAATGGAGAACCAGCTGCACACCAAATACGTTAATAGTCACACGAGTAGATTATGCAGTCAAAACACACAAGACAACTACTGAAAATTACAGCTGCAAAAAGACTTCCAATAGACAATGAAGATTGCTAATTGGACTCCCCATCAACAACAACGACTGAAGGAAAAAGACAGCTACAAAGATTTTCACGCAATCAAAATATTGCCCAATCACCTTAGTCAGGTCATGCTTCAGAAAACTCAGCAACCGATAGATTCATGTGTTGACCTAATCAGCTGCAAAAACATCAACAAAATCGATAACGCAATGCATCCCTCATGCACACTCATGACAGAACTCTTTTTAGCAACACATCCAACCAAAAAAAAAAAGGATCACTGCATACAATGCACTGCAGCTAGATGGTAACGTGATGCTCAAGGAGGTCTTAATAAGATGGAGTTCTAACTTCATACAATATCTTATCAAATATTATCCAAGTCAAACTCATTGTATCTTTTACCTTATCTTGACTTGAATTTGAAGTCTTTCATTATCTTGGAGATCTAATTATCAAAAATGTCAAAATTAAATAAAAAGATATATACCATATATCTTAACAATCTCCCCCTTTTTGGCATTTTTGTTACAAATATGAAACTGCCCCTAAATAACATAATTGGACATATAGATATTAAAGTCACAATAGTCCCCCTCAATCCGACATCAAGTTCCAAAGAACATCCATTAAACTTCTCAATCAGCTCCTCTGCATATTTTTCTGATGTATGAAAATTCCATTTTCCCTTTGATCTATTTCCAGTCCCAAGAAGTAACTCATTTCTCCTAAGTCTGTCATTTGGAATTCAGACTTCATAAGCTCCTTAAACTCTTCTACCAGCTTGTCCTTAGTACCAATTATTAGTAAATCATCAACATACAAAGAACAAATCAGTTTTTCTCCATCACTGTTTTTCACATACAATGTAGGTTCACTCTTGCTTCTCTTAAAACCATTCTGCATCAAGTAGCTATTGATTCTTGAATACTAGGCTTTTGGAGCCTTTTTCAGTCCATATAGAACCTTCATAAGCTTGTAAACCTTCTGTTCTTGTCCACTTACTACATATCCTTCGGGTTGCTTCAAATATACTTCCTCATCTAGCATTCCTTTGAGAAAGGCACTCTTCACATCCATTTGGTGTACCTTCCATCCATTGTTTGCTCCCAATGCCAACAGTAATCTCATTGTGTCTAGCCTTGCTACAGGTGTATAGGTTTCAGTATAATCCACTCCATATTCATGCTTATACCCTCTTACAACCAATCTAGTCTTGTACTTGTAGACAGATCCATGGGGATTCAACTTTGCCTTGTCTTCAATCTGTTATGTAAATAGACTGCAGTGAAACAAGCTTCTGGCCAAAATCTTTTAGGTACATTCATTCTAAACATCATCGACTTTGCCATCTCCATAATAGTTCTATTTTTTCTCTCTGAAACTCCATTCTGCTGTGGTGAATATGCAACTAAAAACTGATGAAAAATGCCTTCCTTTTTAAAGTAATTCTTCTTTTCATTTGAAATGTACTCTCTTCCTCTGTCACTTCTCAAACATCTCTCTTTCTTTCCACATTGGCTCTCAGCTTTTGCTCTCCATACTTTAAAGAAACCAAATACTTGATCTTTACTCTTCATGAAATAAATCCATACATATCTAGACACATCATCAATAAATTCCACATAATATTTGTTTCCTCCAGCTGATGGTGTATCCATAGGTCCACAAACATCCGTATGCACCAGCTGCAACTTCTCAGTGGCTTTCCAATCACTAGCTGGAAAAGGTAAAATATGGCTTTTTCCCTTTGCACATGGTTCACACACTGATTTCAACTTGTTGCTCAAGTGTGGTATTCCATGAACTAACTCTTTTCTTTGCATATTAATAACATAATCTAAGTTTGCATGTTCATACCTTCTATGCCATAACTGAGTCAATTCTGTCACTGGAATGGCAGCAAATGCTCCATCCATTTCTGTCATTTTAATTTTGAAAACTCTATTCATCATTGGAATCTTATGCACCAGCTCTCCTTAAGCATTAAATATTCTGCATATTTCATCTTCGAAGTAAACTCTATATTTCCTTTCCAAGAGCTGACCAACACTTATCATATTCTGATTAAGTTCAGGAATATAATACACTTCCTCAAGTATTGTATTTCCAGCCTTTGTAGCTAATTCCACATCACCCTTCCAAACTACGAATATGATTTCACCATTTCCAATTTTTACCACTGTGTTTATACTAGTTTCCTTCTCAACAAAAACTTCTCTTCTTCTTGTCATGTGGTTAGAACACCCACTGTTGACTAACCATTTACTTCCTTTCTCATCCTTTGCTTCAACAGTACAAGCTTCAATAGCAGAATCATTTTTCATGGTTTTGTGACAAGTTTCTACCACAAACACACTCTCCTCATTAACTGGTTTTTCTGGTGGTTTACTGGTTTGTGATGATCCAGGTTGAGTGTTTGGGATATTTTGTAGATTGCCTTGGAAGTTTGGACAGTTTTCAGATTGTGGTTGAAATGAGGGATTGTTAACAGGGTATGTAATTTGGGGTTGTTGGCTTGATGCTTGTGTGTGTATAGGTTGGTAAGGCATCTGCTGTGTGAATGTTGGTTGAGATACATATGATTGAGTTGTTTGAGGTTGAGGTGATTAAGTTTGAGATAACAAAGGTTGAGAAGTGTAATGATGTGGATATAGTGCATTTTCAGAATTTGCAACATGATGTGCTTGGTAAACTTGTGATTCAGGAATGCTTTGGTAAGGCTGTGTTTGAATTGGCATTTGGTTTGAAGAAGTGTTTTGTCTTTGTAAAGGATGTATTGGTGGTGGTTTTCCAAAAATGGGACTTTGAGGGTTTTGTTGCTCTTTCATCCACTTTTTATAACATACTCTCTTCGAATGTCCCATATTTCTGCAATGAATACAATCTACATTCTCATTCCAAAAACATTCTTCAGCAGTATGATTGCTCTTCCCACGGAATTTACAATTTGGAAACATTCCCCATCTTAAAGTTCTAGGTCCACTTTGCATTCGGTTAGAGTTATTTCCAGAATATTAGTTGGTGTTTTGGAAATTTTGTGGATGGTTCAGATAAGGTAATTGCTGAGGGAATTGTGTTTGAGGATACACTTGAGGCATCTGGTATTGCGTTTGGCTTTGGTGGGACTGGTTTTGAGGATATGATGTCATCTGGTAAGGATTTTGGGTGTTTGGTGGTTGGTTTTGTGAGTGTTGAAGCATCTGTGGTTGCAATGCATTTGGTTCAAGGAGGTTTTGGTTCAGATTTTGTGTTTGCGTGTGAATTGGTGGATTTTATGGTACTTTGAAACATTCTGCCTTCAAAGCATACTCCTCTCCTTCTCTTCTAATCCCATGCCTCTCCTCATGCATTTCCAGCACATTAAAGACTTGCTCCAATGTCACTGAATCTGGATCATTATTGAATTGCCACTCCATAGGTGCTATACTAGCTTCAAATCTCATGGGCAATTTGCTCAGAAACTTGTCAACTAATCTTTCAGTGTTAGTATTTTCACCAAACTCCTATAACTGTTGCACTAAACCCACGAATCTAGATTTACATTCTCTTCATCCCTCATCGAAAAGTTTTCAAAATTTCTCATCACTGCCTGTTACTTCAATCTCAGTGACTGAGTTGAGCCTACATACTCTAGCTGTAGTATATCCCACAACTCTTTAGCATTTTTGCAACTAACATGTCTCAGCAATATTGTCTCACTAACCACTGACCTCAGAAAAATAAGATCCTTGAAGTCCTTATCTCTGTCATGTCTTATTCTTGTCAACTGTTGATCGGTTAAATCTACTATTCCTTCAACATCAGTTACTCCTTCATTCACTACGTCCCAACACTCATAGATTCTGAGATAGTCCTTAACTCTAAGAGCCCAAGCTTTATAGTTTTCACCAGTTAACACAGGTATATTCGCCTGTACACTTCGCAAATTCATCACAGGAAAGCTCATACCTGACATGGCTTTGATTCAGTCCAGGTATGGTGAACCGTGCAGCTCTGATAACACTCTCGCAGGTTGGATCGCACCTCCTTCGCCTAAACCACAAACTCAAAGGTTTTGCTGGTCAGGGCTTTTCTTTAGACATCTACTGTACTAAATGCTTCTGCTCCAAGAAAGTGAAATATTTCAGAAGACCAACATTCAGTTTTAACTTCTTGATTGTAGTCCCTGTAGTTTGTAAAGAATGTTATCTCTCAAAATGATCAATGTATGGTTCTCTCGAGTGTTTTGGTGTATGGTTAATGGTTTCAGATTTCAACTGTAAGGTTTCTGCTAATACTCTAGAAATGGATTTTTAGAACCAATGTCTATTTTTTTTCCAACTCTAAGCATTACTAACACAACACAAAAACAAATCAACTCAAGAAGAACAACAAAAGCTGAAAACCAAGTTTTAGAATGATGAAGAACAACTCTTTCATATATTTCTACATCTGATACAAGAAGAAGTAAAAATGGACCTTTTCATATTAGCTCTTACACGTTTTTCAGACCACCTTAAATCTATGGCTAAAAAATGAAAACTGAAAATGATTTGAGGAGCAAGATTTTGACATATTTCTTGCTCTCATTGGTTCAAAAAAAGCAAAGACAATGTTGCTTTCTGACATGTAACAAACTCTGACAGTATATCAACTAGTGATATTGGAGACTGCAGAAAATAAAGTTTTGTTGTTGCAGGGACCAAAAGGTTGCATGGAGTACGAACTTGATCAACTTGATGTCTTTTGATGACAATTGAATTTTGATTTTGAATTCTTCTGCTTCATTGGTTTTGCAAGGTTTTTCATAATTTCATTGAAATGATCTAATTCTGCTTCAGGTTTTCAATTGATCAGAAAATTCCAACTCTAAATTTGCTTCTCATATTCTGGTTCTTCATCTTTTAGGTTTCATTGCAACTTACTTCAGCCCTTCCACTCTTCCTACTTTGATCTTCAATCATTCGAACTCTATTCCTTTGATTCATGCATTTCTGAATTATTCCCAAAACCATCATTTCTAGCTTCTTTAGTAACCTGGGAACCTTCTTCTTTAGTCTTCCTTTCCTCTTCACCTTGACTGATCTGGCTAAATCTTCCACAAGCTTCGGTATAGCAGGCTGCATGAAACAACACAATTCAACAGCATATTGAAGAGAACGCTTTTAACATCTTGAGCAGCAATAAGAGAAACCGAAAATTCCATGGTATCTTGATCAACCGAGCAATCAAACAATTGTAAAACATTAAGACTAGGAGTTATGGATTGATCTAAACCCATCAAATTTAGGAAGTGGTGTATGGCAAGTTCTTGTAGTTTTTTCTGCCCGGAGATCTCTCTGTCATCACTGTCATATAGAATATTTATTCTATTGACATTCCGTCGTGCTAATAAAGATGAGTGAAAGAATTTTGAGTTAGCATCTCCATCTTTCAACCAATTCAGCCTGGACTTTTGTTTGAGAATGGAGGTTTCAAAGTTTAGAGCTTCCTGATATCCTGGAGGCAATGCTGTTCCACGGTTTTTAGAGCTGTGTTGTGTGGAGAATCATAGCATGCTTTGTGAGCTTGTGAGAGCTTCTCCTTGAAGGGACGAGAGGGGCTAGTGACAACTAGCCAAGAATCCTTTAACTGCAAACTTCACCAACTTGAGTTTTTGCATAAACTGGAATGATTTGCATCCAACTCTTTCAGTACTCCAACATCTTTCAATCAGTTTTGTAAATCCCGCCATTTGAGTTAAGCCATTGAAGAATAAAAAAAGAGCGCTTGCCAATCTGTTGTCAGTCATCCTTTTTAACAACATATAAGAGTGATTCGAAGATAAGTTTTCACTAAAATGTACAAAGGAGTTAGCATAGTGTTGCATCCTGTTTAGTCCAATTCATATAGATATTTAGGCCATATTTGCATTCATTTTGCATATTCATTCATTTATTTTAATAGCATTTTTAGATTTATTTATTTATTTTTATTGAATTTGTTATTTATTTTATTTCTTATTTTTCGTAGAAATCATGACTTTCGTCACGTCCATAATTTTTGCATGGCCTAACTGAAATTAGAATTGGAAGCAAGCTAAAAAGAAAGCCAAAACGCAGCAAAAAGAGAGCCAAAACGGCAGCACATATGGAAGCCAAAACGACACACGCTGGAGAGGAATTGTTGGGATGTTTTATTGCTTTTTAATTGAAAAGCACGTACGACCACTGGAGCAAACTTGGGGTGACTAGCGGCAATTAAAAAGCTTTTTAATTAGAGTAGCAAAGGGTGGGACACGCGGCAGCAGAGAGTGAGATAGGTTGAATACATTGGAGGCTTTATTATTAATTGAAGAGGCGGCAACGAGTGGAAAAAAGGAGAGTTTTCAATTAGGTTTTTTTTTAATCATTAGACTAGCGGCAGAGTTTCAATAGTATAGAGGATTTATTTTTAAGTGGAGAGCAGCGGCAGTTCCAAAACAGAGAAAAGCGTAGAGAGCAGTGGCAGTGGGAGAAGCCAACGCACGCAGCAGCCAAGACCACAACGCACGCGAGAACAGAGGCGTGTCTTGGATTTGGCAGCTCCAATCTCACGCACGCAGACGAGACCTGGACACACGACTCTCCTGTTCTTCGTTCTTGACCCTTTTTATTTCTATTATGTTTGCTTTGATATTTATTCTGTTAAATATGAACATGACTGAGTAGACTTTTTGTTAGGTTTCAAAGATGGATAGTAGTTTTCGATTTCCTATATGATTTGATTTTGGTTTTTATTCAATAAAATTGATTCGTAGTTGTTGATTCTTATTTTGCGAATTATTGTGCTTGTTATGTGTTAGGCCTCACATGATTTGTGTCAAAATTATCGGTTGAAGAACTGAAAGGTGAAAATCGGTAGTGGAAAACCAAAATTAAGAACTTATAGGTTTGGACCTAGACATAGGCAAAAATCTGTGAGAGGAATCACCAACTAGATAAAAATCTTAATGGGTTTTAGTTAATTTCATGAGCCACGATAGTCGGGATTGATTTTAACTACGACACTTCTTTGACATCTCGATAGAGAATCATAGATAATTTAGATCTAGTTTCCTTCAAAGTCTAGGAATCAAGTTTATTGAATAAACCAGAAAAGAATTATTAGAAGTCGATCACGAAACCAAATTTGAAACCTGTCTTTCACATATTTGATTTATTCCTTACAGTCATTAATTGCGTGGTTATTCTGTTTATTTTAGGATTAGTTTTAGCAATTCGTTAATTAATTAATTTATCAATAATCAACATTTAAGTGATTAGCTCAAATAATTGAGTAATTTTAACCTAGTAATTGTTCAGTAACTCCCTGTGGATCGATACTCTTACTTCCCTATTTACTTGCGTGACGCGTACTTGCGGGGCCTCGGACAAAAAGCAAAAGCGCTTTTTCACCCTAGGAGTTGTCATCCTTATTATGAGCTTCTCGTACACATACTGCAACCTTTTTAACCAATTAATGCTCCAACCACAGAATCTATTTCATTGAACAAATTACCCACGTTACTTCAATGGCACACACTCATGTCCACAAAAATTGCCACACACTCTACTTTTCTTCAAAACCCACACACACACTTGCAAAAATAAACTCCTACGATGAATCAAAGATGTGGGCAATCTTAACTGTAGAGATTCACGCACACTAACAAAAATAGACTCCTACCATGAATCAAAGATGTGGGCTATCTTCACTGTAGAGATTCACGACTCAATTAATTAGAGGGAGTCAGAGTCCACTTACACCACACAATTTGCAATTTACCAAAACTCAACAGCCAACTTAATACACATCTTATTTTCTTCATTTATATGTCCAATTTAAAATGCCAAAATTAAATAAGGAATATATCAAATATATCCTAACAAAATTCTATATACAAAATACAAATATAAAAATTTTAAATATGTTTTAATTCTACTTGATTGTATTCTTCAACTAGAATTCTTGTTAAGTCATATAATTTTATTATTCTTTCTATTTGATATTTTGATATAATTATTATTTATTATATGATGAAATTATAAGATTTTAAGTATTTTGTATTATCCTTATTTTTATATTTGTACAACAAAAACATCAACAACATCTAGTAAGAGTCCAACTGAAACGTGGGGTTAAAGAGATTCAGTAGTACACAACTTTATTTTTATATTTTTATAATGATTAAGAGATCATTTTTATATTAATTGTAGTTATTGCTTATATGTGAAATGTGTTAAAAGAATATTAATAGAAATAAATAGATTGTTATAATTTCAATTTTCTATTATTATGATTTTTGGAGACAAAGTTAATATAAAATTATATAGCAAATTATATTGAAGAAATATTTTGCAATTTAAAAAATATTCAAGGACTACTTTGTAATTTTTAAAAATTACTTAAAACGGTAACTCAAATTGACCGGTATCTATATAATATCGTAGCATAACCAAATTTGGTACTTTACCGATAAAGTATTCATAGCATTGGGTCTCATAGTGTGATAAAAATAATTAAATATTTATTAAAATAATAATTTTATATTATAATATGGAACACCTAAATTATAAATAGTACTGTCTATAAATCACCTAATCGTATCCTCTCTTGCATTAATGTAAGACAATACAAAGTAGAATTTATTGTAAATCAACAAAAATATCTTTAATAAAAAATTTTATTTAAAATAAAATTTTGAATCTCATATTAATTAATTATCTTAATTAATTTTAAATAACTAATTTTTTTAATTTAATTGTTTAGCAATTTTTCATAAGAGATTTATTTATTATATGAGATTCAAATTGATCTGTTTATAATTTAAATATTATATCTTTAAATGAGTTAAAGGGAAGTTCATTTGTCATATTTGGTAATAATATACGAGTCTCTAATATTATTATTCTTTATTCTTTCTATTTGATGTTTTGATGCAATTATTTTTTATTATATGATAAAATTATAATATTTTAAGTACTTTATGTTATCCTTAATTTTATATTTATATGATGATTAAAAAATCTTTTTATATTAATTGTAATTATTATTTATATGTGAAATATGTGAAAAATAATATTAATATAAATAAATAGATTATTGTAATTTCAATTTTCTATTATTATGATTTTTAGAACGTAGTTGATGTGAAATTATAAATTATATAGCACAATATATTAAGAGAATATTTTGCAATTTAAAAAAAATTATGGGTTATTTTATAAATTTTAAAATGTATCCAAAACAGTATCAGTATTGACCAGTATTAGTATAGTACCATATTAGAACTAATTTTGGTGTTGATACCAATAAGGTATTCATATCATTAGGTCTCATAGTGTGATAATAATTAGATAATTATTAAACTAATAATTTTCAATTATAATGTAGAACTCGTAAATTATAAATAGTAATATCTATAAATTACCTAATCATGTCCTCTCATACATTAATTTAAGACAATACAAAGTACAATTTATTGTAAATCAATACAAATATCTTTATCAGTAAATTTTTATTAAAATTAAAATTTGAATATCAATATTTTATATTATTTAATTATCTTAATTAATTTTAATTAATAAATAACTAATTTTTTTATTAATTTAATTGCGCATAGCTATTTTTCATAAGAGATTGATTTATTATATGACAACCAAATTGATCTAGTAATTTATTTAAAATTTAAATAAATTTTTATATCTTTAAATGAGTTAAAAGGAATGTTCATTTGTCATATTTAGTAATGGTAGCCGAGTCTCTAATAAAAAATATTAAAAATCGATTTTATTTATCTAAAAGTCAATTGAAATTATTTTTATAACGTTAAATACTTATTCAAATAGGATAAAATTTTATAATTAATCTTAAATTTTATTAAAGATCTTAAATATTAAAATGTTTCTTGTTTTGTTTATTTTCATTTCTACCGTCAGTTTTTAATTATATTTTGACGTATCCCTCCCCTCCAGTTCATAAATTCTAACCTGACAATTCATGATATCTGTCTGTAAGACACTTCTATATTTGAAAAACGAAACATAAATACATATTTGATTAAAGAGACAGAACTTGCGGCGGGAGTTTGAAATTACAAAGAATGTGTGGAATAATATCTAGAAGCGATCGGGATTAAAGATTTTATTTGGCGTTGTTTGAGGTACTTCATTCCTTGCAAGGGGAGGCTGGCGCGTAAAGGACTAGCGATCCTTACTGATTGCGACGTCTGTGGCTGTGAGGAAGATTTGAATCATGTGCTTCTGGAGTGTACTAAGGCAAAAGATAGCTGGGCTGTTGCGAGGGTGAGGCTTCCGTCTCAGGGGATTGAAGGTTTTATCGGGGATATTTTGGTTAATTCTTCAATGCCTCTTTTAATTCGTCTACTGGCTATTTTGTGGAGTATCTGGTACCATCGCAACCTTAGAGTCTGGCAAGGTAAGAATATCTCCCCCTATATGATTGTTGCTTTTGCTGACAATTTTATTCAAGACTGGCAAGAGTCTAGGAGGAGTTTTGGGAGAGTTAGTGGCCCAACGAGTACAACCTATTCTAATACAATAGGTTGGCGTAAACCTTCAGCTGGGTTGGTAAAATGCAATATTGATGCGGCTATTTTTAAGGAACAAAATGCAATGGGGTTTGCTGCGGTTCTTAGAGACGAAAGGGGATGCTTTGTAGCTGCTCTTTCCGGACATTATTCCTCATTGTTCAACCCACTTATTGCTGAACTCATGTCGATCAGAGAAGCGTTATCGTGGCTGAAAGACAAACAAATAGACCATGTTGTTGTGGAGTCAGATTGTTTGTTGGCTATACAAGCACTCACAAATTCGTTTGTTAATCGTTCTGAGATTGGAATGCTGGCTTTGGACTGTTTAGCTTTCAAGCGTTATTTCTTTCACTTGTCCTTCTAATGGACGCGCAGGATTACCAATAAGGCGGCTCACTCTTTAGCTCGGGTAGCCTTATTATATGCAAACCTTCATAGTTGAGAAACTAGTCTTCCTTGTTTAGGTCCTATTTTATTGTTAGATAATTCTAATTGTAATCCATCCGATAAGAAAAAGGCTTATAGAATTTGGGTGTACGGGGTAAACCTGCTGGTTTGGGTTTAATTTTTTGCCTTTCGTATTTTAGTAAAAAAAAAAAAAGAAGCGATCGGTGTACAATTAATAAGACTTGACCAATCAGGGATGCTCAAGAGACGGACAGCGGGGCCGAAAGATTCAACAGCACTGTTATGTTCTGTACTTACGAGGAACACGATGGCCTTCGCCCATGTTTTCCTTTTCCAAATTTTAACGAGGCAAAAAGATTTCGAATAGGTCATTTGTGTCTAAAAATTTATTGACTTGACAATTCACATTTATTTTTAAAAAAATTATTGTTCAATATTAATTTAAGAAGTCATAAAATTATTTTTAAAACACACTAATCAATAAAATTAAATTACTTTAAAAATAAAAATTACAATGTTCTTATAACCAATATTTGCATGATTTGGCTACGTATTAATTCAAATTAAGTACTTTTCAATTATGAAAAAGTTTATTACATATATACATTAAAGTTGGAAAATTATATAAATTGAAGAGATGGATATTGGTTGGGTCGGCTGTGCTAGGCCCAGCCCATCTCCACATGACCACGACCCATTCATAGGAGTTAACCTCCCATGCAAACACAATGATCTGCATGAAGATCTAAACCTAGCGTCCACGCCATATATAAGGTACTAATCTACCATGATACAGGTACGACAATATAACCCTAGTTTTCCTTCGTTCTCTTCAACCGATTTACTCTCAAAAGACTAACTTGAGCGTCGGAGGGGCCTTCCGGG
>JANIJF010000006.1:65754193-65776654 GCA_024520955.1 Erythroxylum bequaertii
CGTGGGAAGAGGAAGAAGAAAGTACATTGTTGGCATTGGCATATACAACAAAATCTTGTAACCAATGTGGTTGTTTTCTTTGTCTTTGAGATTTACACAAAATTGGGGAAGGAGCATGGGAAGAATCAATTGTGGTAGGTAAAGAAGTAGAGTGGACAGGAGCAAGAGGAGAAGAATGAATAGGAGAATGAGAGACATGCTCAGGTAGAAAAGTATCAACAGAATTACTGGAAGAACCAATTAAAGAAGGAGATATAGTATGGATAGGTGAAGAAACATGAACTGAAGGGCTTTCAAAGCAAGACAGATTAGGAAAAGATGAAGAATGTTTAGAAGGAAACACAGTCTCATAAAAGGTAACATCTCTGCTTAATAAAATACATTGTCTCTCAAGATCAAAGAGCTCATAACCCTTTTGTGCAGGAGGATATCCTATAAGTACACACTTATGAGCTCTAAGTTCAAATTTGTCACCCTTTGGACCCACCTTAGCAGCATAGAAAAGACAACCTATGGTTCTCAAATGAGTATAATCAGGTTTGGAGTGAAATAATATTTCATGAGGACTTCTCCAGTTCAAAATAGGTGTTGGCATTTTGTTAATGAGATAGGTGGCTGGCAAAAGACAATCTCCCAAAAAATGATTAGGTAAATTGGCATGGATTTTGAGAGATCTAGTTGTGTCAAGCAAATGTCTATACTTTCTCTCAATAATGCCATTTTGTTATGGAGGTATAGGTCATTGATTTCTGATGAATAATTCCTATATCTCTTATAAACTGGGTACATTGTGAGTTAATAAACTCATAACCATTGTCAGTCCTCACATACTTGGATGTTTTTGAAAAATGATTTTGTATGTATTTCACAAAAGAAACAAAGGTACTACTAACTTGCTATTTACTTTGCAAAAGATAAGTCTAAGTAGTACAAGAAAAATCATTTACTATAGTAAGAAAATATCTTGAACAATCAAGATTACAAGCTTTATAAGGTCCCCAAAGATCCATATGAATAAGCTAAAAAATAATGGAAGAAGAATGTGTGCTTCTTTGAAAGGGAATTTGATGGGATTTAGCCAATTTGCAAGTATCACAAAACAATTTATTGATATCAAATTGTTTACAATCAGCCACAAAAGAAAGTTTAGAAGCTGAAGAATGCCCCAATCTTGCATGAAAAGTATGCAATTCTACATTATTTGGAGTGACAAGACATGAATGCCTAACATCAACTAAAGAATTCTCCATATGGGATGAATTCTGTAAGAATTGGACAGAATGGTCTACAAAAGTATCATGAGGATTAGCCACAAGGTAGTATAATCCTTTTATGCCTTTGTCAACAGCAACAAGTTTGCTAGTGATAGGGTCCTAAAAGCTACGACAAGAAATATGAAAATGTGTTTCGAGTTTTTCAGGTTTAAGTAACTTTCCAACTGAAAGAACATTATACCAAGAGTACCATTTGCAAGTTAATATTTCTGTCCAAAGACTAAATATTAATGTTATGCTAGGTATCTTGTGATGGGCTTTACCATTATTTGATTTTATATGAGTATGTGAAATTTGTGTGAGCTTATTTGTTGGTTGTCTTTATTCTCTATTCAGTTGCTACTTTTGCTTCTACTATTACTGCCAGCATTAATTCCATTCTCGTGCTTAACAACACAAGCTTTAAAGCGTGGAAAGAGAACGTTATGATTGTTCTCAGTGTCATGGATCTAGACCTTGCATTAAAGACTGAACAACATGCCAATCTTACAGTTGACAGTTCCTCTGATGATAAGAGGGATATAGAAAGGTGGGAACGTTCAAATCATATGAGTCATATGATCATAAAGTGTGCTATTCCAGAAATCTTCAGGGGAACTATGTTCAAAGGGGGTAACAACTGCTAAAGATTACCTTGAGGAAATCAAAAAGAGGTTTGCCAAAAGGAAAAAGGCTTAAACAAGTACGATTTTGGAAAATCTCATTTCAATGAGGTATAAGGGAAAAGAAAACATAAAGGAGTAAATCTTGGGGACGACGCATCTTGCTTCGAAACTAAAGGCACTAAAGTTAGAGCTGTCTGAGGACTTGCTTGTGCACTTAATTTTGATATCTCATTCTGCACAATTAAGTCAGTTTAAGGTTAGCTACAACTATCAAAAGGAGACTTAGACTCTAAATGAGTTCATTTCTCATTGTATGCAAGAAGACGAAAGGCTAAAGTAAGAGAAGACAGATATTTCTCATTTGGCAACTACCTCAGAAAGAACGGTAAGGAAGCTGCAGGTGTTGCGCCACAAAAGAAACAACAGAAGCAACAGGATAAGGCTTTTGCCTATTTTTCTGTGAAAGTACTGCACACAAGAAAAAGGATTGTACCAAATATCACACATGACATGGAAAGAAAGATAAATTTCTCGCTTTGGTTTGTTTTGTAGTTAATTTAACTTCGGTATCTATACACACTTGGTGACCAGATTCAGGTGCTACTAGTTACATCCTTGTGTTTATGCAAGGATGCCTAAGCTACCGAAAGCCAATTGATGGTGAAAGATACATTTATGTGGGCGATGGTAGGTAGAATTGAGGCTATTAGAACTTTTAGGTTATTGTTAAAGACCGGTTATTATTTAGATTTGAATGAGACTTAAGTTGTACAGTCATTTAAACGAAATTTAGTTTCTGTTTCTGCATTGGACAAAATTGTTTACTCTTGTTCATTTGGAAATAGCCAATTTAGTCCTTTTCAAGATTAAATGCTTGTTGGTACCAATTCTTTATCATTTGTTGATAACCTATATTTGATTAATATGGTTACCTCATATAATGAAACTCCGCAAATATGTAGAGGTATAAAGTGAAAATTAACCAATGAGAATTTAGCTTCATTATGGCACAAGCATTTAAGGCATATCTCTAAACAAAGAATTGAACGTCTTGTGTCTGATAGAATTATTGATCCCCTTGATTATGCAGACTTTGAAAATTGTGTTAATTGTACTAAGGGGAAACAAAAAAACCTAAGGAAATTAGGTGCCAACAGGGCTATAAACGTCTTAGAACTTGAGCATACAGACATTTGTGGGCCATTCTCTACATCTTCTTACAATGGTCAGCAATATTTCATTATGTTCATAAATGATTACGCCAGTTATGGCTACCTATATCTCATTCATAAGATGTCCCAGTGTCCGGATGTTTTCAAAAACTATAAGGCTGAGGTTGAGAATTAACTCAACAAAAGAATAAAAAGTGTCAGATCTGACTGTGATGGTGAATACTATGTAGATATGACAGATCAGGTGAGCAACGTTCAGGATCATTTGCTAAGTTCCTTGAAAAGTGTGGTATCGTCCCATAGTACACCTGCCAGGATGTCTTAGCATGAATGGTGTTGCTAAAAGGCAAAATAAAACACTGAAGGATAAGGTAAGGAGTATGATTAGTCATTATACTTTACCGTAATCGCTTTGGGGAGAAGCATTAAAGACTATAGCTTATGTTCCAACTAAAGCAACTACCAAAACCCCTTATGAGCTTTGGATGGGAAAAAGTCCTAGTTTGAATCACTTGCACATTTGAAGTTGTCCAGCTGAGGCAAGGCCATATAAGCCCAATGAAAAGATTTTGGATTCCAGAACTATCAGTTGCTATTTTGTTGGATACTTCGAAAGGTCTAAGGGTTACGAGTTTTATGATCCTACAGCAAAGTCAATTTTTGAGATAAGAAACGCCTAGTTCTTTGGGGATGTTGAGTTTAGGAGGGGAGATAGGGTGAGGGACATTGTCTTTGAACATATTCCCCTAGTTGTTATTGACAATGATATAGGTTTTATTCCTGATGTTGTTGAAGTAATAAATCCATAATATTAAGACAATGTTGAGGAACTCCCTGTTCAGATTACAGAAATTATTCCAAAAGAGCAAACTCACCAACCTCAAAAACTAGTGTCATTAAAGAGATCCACTAGAAAAAGAAGAAGTGCGATCCCAGATGATTACATCATATTTCTCCAAGAACATGAGGTTTAGCATTGTGGAAGATGATCCAGTTGGCTTCCATCAGGCCATGAAAATTTCCAAATTTTAAAAGTGGAATAATGTCACGAATGAGGAGATAAAGTCCATGAAAGATAATGAAGTTTGGGATCTTATCTCATTGCCTAAAGGTGCAAAACTCATCGATTGCAAATGGATATTTAAAACCAAGAGGAATTCGAAGGGCAATGTAGAGAGATATAAGGTTTGTCTAGTTGCAAAGGACTTTACACAAAAAGAAGGGATTGATTATACAGAGGCTTTCTCTCCAGTTTCATTGAAAGACCCTTTTAGAACTATAATGACACTTATGGCACATTTCGACCTTGAGTTGCTTCAGATGGATGTAACGACTACGTTTCTCAATGGTGACATTGATGAGACAATTTCTATGGTACAACCAAAAAGCTTTGTCTCAGAAGACCCAAAACAAATGGTTTGCAAATTGAAGAAATCCATTTATGGGCTCAAGTAAGCTTCCTGTTAATGGTATTACAAATTTCATCAAGTTGCTCTTTCGTTCGGTTTTGAAATGAATGCAGTTAATGATTGTATATACCATAAGTTTAGTGGGAGCAAGTTTATTTTTCTAGTTTTATATGTCGATAACATACTGCTTGCTAGCAATGATATAGGCTTATTGCACAAAACTAAGAGCTTTCTGACAAAGAAATTTGAAATGAAAAATCTTGGTGATGCCTTTTTTGTATTAAGGATACAAATACACCGAGATCACTCTTGGGGTATACTTAGGTTATCACAAAATAGCTATATTGAGAAAATTCTTAAGAGGTTTGGCATGCAGGATCGTAAACCAGGCGACACCCCGTTGCTAAGGGAGACAAGTTTAGTCTCAACCAATGCCCCAAGAATAAGTTTGAAACTAAAGAGATGCAGAAGATTCCTTATGCTTCAATAGTAGGGAGTTAATTTATGCCCAAGTATGTGCACGTCCAGATATTACGTATATTGTTAGAATGCTGGGTAGATACTTAACCAATCCTAGAATGGATCACTGGAGAGCAATCAAACGAGTTATGCGGTACTTGCAGAGAACAAAAGATTACATGCTCACATACAAGAAGTTAGATCAACTAGAGAACATTAGGTATTCTGATTCTGATTTTGCTGGATGCCAAGATAATCGAAGATCCACATCGGGCTATATTTACCTGCTAGTTGGAGGAGTTATTTCCTAAAAGAGTGCTAAGTAAATACTCATAGCTTCTTCCACTATGGCAACGAAGTTTATAGCATGTTATGAGGCATCCAATCATGGAATATGGTTGCAAAATTTTGTCACTAGACTGTGCATAGTAGATGGTATTGAAATACCATTAAAGTTATTTTGTGATAATAAGTCAGCATTGCTATATTTCAACAACAACAAGAGCTTAATGAAGTCAAAACATATAGACCTCAAGTTCCTGGTTGTCAAAGCAAGAGTTTAAGATGGTCAAATGTCTATTGAACATATCGGCACAAACTCCATGGCTACGGATCCTCTCACTAAGGGTTTACTACCAAAGGTCTTTCATAAGCATGTCGCTCATATGGGTGTTGTATCTAATGAAGATACATCATTTTAGTGGGAGTTTGTTATTTCGAATGATTTTCAATTATAGGCACTTTTATGATTTCATTGAACCTTAAAGCTTGTTTGGTTGATCTCAATAAGAAATAAGTAATTTGGATCAGTTGGAAGTAGGTATGTTAAGATCACATTACATGTAATTTCCATGTTACACATCCACGCTTGATCTATGTTGTTCAATTATATTGGCATAAGTGACCAATGATGGGTTTAGTTATGATATGTGTATAATGGAAATTGCTTTGATCCTATATTAATATAATTAATGAACGAGACTGATTAAAGATGTATTTGGTAGTGATAGCAAAATTTGAGCTCATAAGGTTATGACATGATATACAATTAAAGGAGTTATATTATATATGACCCATGGGGGAGATTATTGGATTTAATGTGTAGGTACATATATATATAAATAAATTGTATATTATAAGCTATCATAAGGATAAGCTCGGTTAAAGTGATCTATTAAGATTAAAGGCTTTAAGCTATATGACATCTAATAAAGTATGAGCTTTAATGTGTAGAGATCCAATAATCTGATTTCTATTTTACGATGGACTAAAATATAAATAAGACAAATTATGGTTATGATCCTCAAGTCATAAGAATGCTTATTTTTCTGATATCTCATCAGGTAGAAAAAGAGACGGTTCTTGATAGAAAATCATAAGTGCATATTAAGTTAGAAGACGAATAACCGCGAGATTTAAGAATCACGTTATTTCATGAATTCAAGTAAGCTTCTGTGACAGATGTAAATAATCTTGATGATTTGACACGATTGTTTATATGATTGATAATGGTGTTCACCATAAAGAATTAAATTATATTAGAATCAACTTACCAACAAAAGAATAGTTTACAATTAAGCATTCTTTCAGAAGAATCTTATCGAGAGTTACCGATCTCATCTGCAGTGAGAGTTTCAATATGGTTCTTTTGGTCTCTTCTAGCTAGAATACCACCATTTACGTCTAGTGTCGATGACATTACATGTAAATGAGACATTTATTTGTATGATTTATGAGTTATCTTTTCTGCTTCTCATATTTCTTTTGTCTAGGCATATAAACGTATACTTGTTTTCTTCGCATGCATAATTAGTTGTTGCATAGATATTGGTCTCATTATTACAAAAGTAATAAGTCCATAAGTCCTACGGAATCAATATTTAGGTTTGGTATTGGGTCAGACTGAAGGTTTGAAGCTGAGCAAAGCTCGATTATTATTTGTTAATTTGAAAACGATATTATTTAAGTATGTAATATCAAGCCTAAATATATAAGGATGTTATTTTATTTGATATTTTTAAGTTTCAGGCTAAAGTAAATATAGTTGAACTGGACAAAAATTATTATTCCTACATATTTTTTTAAAAATATCCTAATTAGAAAGTTTGTAAAATGTCAATTATAGAGCTCAAAGAGGAAATTTCTACAGAAAATTGATTATGTTTATAGGTGGTTGGGTCGGCTGTGCTAGGCCCAGGGCCATCTCTACATGCATACAGCCCATTCACAGGAGTTAGTCTCCCATGCAAACACAATGATCTACGTGAAGACCTAAACCTAGCGTCCACAGCTTATATAAGGTACTATTCTACCATGATACAAGTACGACAATACAACCCTAGTTTTCCTTCGTTCTCTTCAACCGATTTACTCTCAAAAGACTAACTTGAGCGTCGGAAGGACCTTCCGGGAACCAACCCCCGGCGAGCCTTTACTTGTTTTGCAGGTGTTCGGCAGCTAAAGCCATTCAAAATCATGGATCCAAATAACGATGTTCAGCCCCGGCAAAATCCGACTGAACCAGATATAAATTTTTTTAAAACATTATAATAGATTAAAAAATATACATAAACAAAGTGATTTTATATTTGGATTAAGCTCAAGTTTAAACGCTTATATTTGTTTATGATCAATTTTACAATTCGAAACTTATTAATATATGTTATAATTTTAAAATTATTATTCATATAATACATTACAATAATAATTTTAAAATGATACAAAGTGCTAGTACATATATTTTCTTGCGTGCGACGAAATGCCATCATTAACAATACTGATGTACCATAAAAACTCCAGAGGTTTAAGAGAGAATGTTGTTTCCGAGTAGTATTTACAAAGCAGGACCTGATCGGTCATTCATGAAAAAATGGTCCATAAAGACTATCCACAACAGCAAACTGCATGTCCTCCGAGGGCTTCCAGTGACGCTTCCTTTGGTTTATAAACCAGTTGCTAATCTGCTTCTGGTCTAGCCCAGTTGCATCTGCCAGCGCATGCTTGTCAGCTTCCTGTTACAATCATCAAGCCCATGAAGAAAAAACAATCACAAACATCGCCGATATTCACTTCTTGAAGATAAAAGTTTGATACTAATATTTTACCGTGGGATAAGGCCATTTGTAATGAATGTTCCACCACTTCAATAGGACTTGTCTAGCTTCATTTGGCAGCTTCCCCTTCTTCTTTTTCTTGAGAACTCGTGCCTTAATGTACTAATGTAGCTACTATACTTGCGTAGCAATGATTCTCTGAGCTCTTTATCTTCCTTCAGACAGCAAGAACCCTGAACCTCTCCAGTTGTATCTTCATCGGATGAACCAACGGTTTCATCTGGAAGAAAGTGAGCAGGCAACAGGAAGCCGAGGTAAACATCCAAGTTGTATGATCACAAAAGGAACAAAGTTTCCAAACCAAAAGAAAATAAAATTAAAAGCCGAAATAATACAGGCAAGCTAGAAGCAAAACATGGGATACAAGTGGGATAAAAGTGAAGGATTAGTCAGACAACTCAAGAACATGGAAGGTCGAGCATCCATGTCCTCCCCAGTTCAGCAGATTTGATATAACAAAAGATTTTGTATGAAATGATGGGTTGTGATCACGTAGAGAGAGAAAGATGGGGCACATCAAAGATTGGAAAAAAATCCTGCAGTTGGTTATGTCGCGTCTCTGTCAGAAATGAGGGTAAGGTTAGCGCCTGTCAAACAGTAGAGACCACTCTAGTAAATAGCCTCACTCACTCCAAATTGCACGAACAGCGAGAAAGAACGAGGTAACCCGTCAAGGTCCCTCAACTTGCACAATACCTTTTTCTTAAAGATCACCTACCTCCACCAGCCATTCACCTTCTTCAGTGGAAAACAACCACTTCCCCAAGTCTTTGGTTTAATGTAACAGGCAGCCTCTATATCTCACCTATAATCTATACTCTATTATAGAATGGTTTGAGTAACGGCACACCAACATCAGATCACGTGTTTACATTCAAATCATACAATCGATGGGTACCGTCAGTAAACATTTGAAGGAAAAAGTATTCACACACCAAAAGAAGTGCCAAAAATTACTCCAAATTCAGAAGATACCAACAAATCCGAAGGTGGCATCTAAAGAAGTTCACAACCCAAATTCAGTTCTCCTGCAGCAGTGTTTTCTAATAGCCTCCGGATTTTTTTCAACAAGATAAAGAAAAAAAATGGGAAAATGTCTTTAGGAGTAGCAAAATGAATGACCAAGATTGCCTAAAGCAACGTGAAGCCATTAACAAAAACATAAGGAACCTGGACAAGTAGGCGTCCAACTGAATCCAATGTGCCTGATATAACTCTTAAAATAGGAACTTCTGTTCTGCGCATGCAATGAAAATATAATCTCGAGCAACCTATATCTAACGTTCCCATTCCTAACAAAATCCATAATTTCCAAACAAATGCAAGAAAAGGAGCTTTTTTTTCTGACAGTTATTCCAAAAAAGCATGCATCCATCGCCAGATGCTTGCTTTGTAATCTTGACCATAAAGATATGCAGCTAGAAAAACAATTTAACCGACAAAATCCATGTGTACCAAGTGTAAATGTCAAATGCTCTAACTTGTATTCAATTATACTAATCCTCAAAAAAAGAATATAAAATAATCGTCCAAGTACTTCAAAAATGAATATATAGATGACAAAAGAAGATGGTGGCAACATCCTTACACGAGCAGATGTTATGTTCTTTTCTTTCTAGGTGCAAAAGCAAGTGTTGCATATAGAAAATCACAACTCCTCGTACTTCAGCCTGCCGTAGTATCCTCTCTCATGTTGATTTTAATATTCAGGTGGTAACCTAACTGATTTAATAAATGATATTGATGATTAAGAAGAAAAGAGATTTGCTTTTAGTTTTGAGTTCCAATTTAATACACCTAGAACTGCCTGCAACTCTTCCCAATAAATTCTTTATGTGCCTACCAGACTTTTGTCCTTTGGACGTTCATCCAATCCTAAGAACTGTCTTAGGAACAGTTTTTTATTCTCCATCATGGCATGCACTACAACTCATGCTCCATGGAGTTCAATATCTTTAATCACAATACCACCAAAGTTTAAAAGCTAGGTTTTCATGATATAAAGACTCAACCATGAACACATCACAGTGCAATATGACAAACATGACTCAGCACTGTCCTAACCTTGTCTAGGACCAACTATAAAGCACGGAGGAGCCTTTCCATGAGCCACCAGTAATAAATAAGCGTCAAGTTCTTGTGAGAACTAGGAAGGTTGCAGAATGCAGATTTGTAAGTTCCCACAATCTAAGAAGAAAAGATAAGAGTGAAATGTTTATATCATTATATGAATGGTTACCATCCCTGGCCTCCCCAAAGCAGTAAACTTCTATTTCTATAGCATAGACTGGATGGAGAACAGGAACATCTATTAGCAACTATAACATCCATAACAACTCAATGTGCAGCGGCTAAATATTAACAGCATAGCATGATGAAATAGCTACAAACATCGCAGCACTAGCACATAATTAAACACAATAACAAGAAGTAATAGCCAGCTAATATCAGATAAAATAGAAACCAAGTTTATTTTCCTGAATTTTCTAACAATCAAGATCTTAACTCAAGATTAGAGACGTAAAGAATCAATCTAGTAAGTCTGAACGAAAGAAAGAAAAGAAAAGAAAACTCCACTCCGGCTATGACTCCAAAGTCATGTTATAACTTCTAAAAAGGAAAGAGATTATTATGGTTACACTCCTCCAACATTCACTGACTCAAGGTCCTAATTTCACATCTAATAACTTCGAAGAAATTAAAACTTGAAAAAACATGCAACGCAGTTGTCAATCCCTAAGTGGCATCACTAATTCAGAAGGTACCGCTAAGCCTTATTTGTTTTTATTATCCTTCGGGATCAATACCTTAAGTTCTTAGGTAAACGAACTAATATAGATCGGGCCAATGAAATGACTTGAAAATGTGAAGGCACAAGATCGCCTCAGACGCTAATTAGGTAAAGCTTTTAGAGTTGTCCTACACTGCTGAGAACCATTTCTACGAAAGAAAAGGGATTCAACTAGTCCTAGGGTTCTGTTGTCTCAAATATCTGACATCTGACATCTGGGTTTCCCTAGCCAGAATGAGAATAAATATTCCCACTGGTGCAGGTTTTTGTCTAGCGTCAATCCGGGAATTGGTCTATGAAAGCAACCACTATTCTTCATGTGATCTTCGTTAGGATGCGCTAGGCTAATGCTAACATACGCTCCCATCTTCTTTCTCATGTGGGTTTCTTGTATGATCATGTGTCACAGTCCGAGAGTCACACAGAAGATCTAAAGCTGCCAGTTTTAAAAGATCTCGAACACAAACATCAATGAACTATATAAATAATTGAAAAGTCCAATGTTCTTAGAAGGAGAGGATAAAAGTGAGAGACCCGAAACTTGTGTGCTGGAAGAACCTTTGCAAAGGGTGTTGAATTGAGTTTCAATATCGTTTAAGAACGTGGTGGCTTCGTGGAAAGGCCTCGACAGATCCGATTTATACTTGGCCAAAATCTGGCAGTAAGTCTCCTACAAAAACAAAGAGCTAGTATTGATCGCGTGAAACTTGAAGAAAGAAACATAAAAGGGCAAGGCAGCATATCACTAGATTTGAGGCAGAGAAGAAAAAAAAAGAAGCCAGGAGGACCCATTTCCATTTGAAGCATAAAACCTTGAAAAAGCGACTTATTGACAACTAACTGCTATATAGATCAAGAAAACTAAGAAAAATAGGATCTGAAATTCAAAAAGTGCAGTTCTCACGTTGCAATACATTGCTAGAAAGGAAAATAACAAGAAAAGCTGAAATCTTGCTTAGCAACTTCAAAGTTTTAAGCGAGCTAGAGAGGAGTGAGGTGAGGTGGGCATTTTCTAGGGTTTTTAGATTTCTTCAATAAGATATGCAATTTCATGAGATAGGGTACAGACCATGAACTCATCAAGCTCTGGATCTACACACAAAAGAGAGGTAGCAACATTGATTTCCTTGGAAAGGTCACTTTCTTGGCGGATTTCGTCTAGTAGAGAGACCATCTCCGGTGGTGCTCCCACCTGCAAAAGGAAAGGTGACTTATCATCACTTCTCAGCTGGTCATCATGGAAGCTAAAATGTGGACTACACAGTTAAAGTGCTCACAAGTCAATTCCTTTATTCGGAAAGAAAATACAGTAAAAGCAAGTCTCTGTAGGCATTATTGAAAAGAAGAAACTTTCAGATACACGTACGTAGAACGACAACATCCAATGTGCACCTAATTTAAGGTCATAAATGAAGACTAAAATCGAAGAACAGTGTGGCTAGTCCAAGCTTGTTCCATTTTAATTTTCAGAGCCCCACGCCCGCTTTCTAGTGATTTCAGGGGAATGATGTATACTGTATGTAATAACTGGCTTTGCATCCCTATTAACTCTTTTACTAATTGTCAGCTAAGTAGAAGCACAACAAACTTCTTTAACTATGCAACTTCTGACTTTTTTGAATGCGTTTTCTCTAATCTTTTAGCCACTTGGGAAAGCTGCATATATAGCTTCTAGAGCCAAAAGAACAATGGCTTTTGTCTATACCTTCTGGGTATCAATGTAAGCTTCAAGCAACTTAGGGTAGAGAGGATGAGAAGCAATTCTAGCCCTAATAGCACTAGAAGCCTCTTCCTCCGACGTCAAACCCTTCTGAATCTCCGCCACCGGAGAAGCAGAATCCGACACGGAAGAGCCGGAGAACAACTGCTCCGATCCGAGCATGGGAAACGATATCGGCCCAGGAGACAGAAAATAGTCATAGTCAGGCGGGACAACCGGCGCGTGCATGGACAAATCATGAAGGCTACAACTTGGTTGCACACCATAGAGGTCCTCCATATGCATTCAACAGGGAAACATTAAGGCGTTCAAGTCACCGTATATATAGCACAGCAAGTAATACTTGGGCGGTGGCAGTCGCAAACAAAGAGTGAGACAAGTAAAGAGGGAAAAAGATGCTGCAGTACGTGGTAAATCAAATTGTTCTCTGTTTCCAAGAGAAGAAAGAAGAGAGACTATTGATCAGCAGAAGATTTGGTTCAATTAATGAAGAGATAGAGAAGCGGGACATTCAAGAGCCATTGGAGGGCGCGACTTTAGCGTACAGACAAGGAGAAAAACTCTGAGACTTTGGTCCTCGTCTCTCCCAGTTTGCTTCTTTTTGCTCTTTCCTGGTTAACTGTTCCACGCTCTTTTGTCGCGCGTTTTTCTCACTTGCCTGTATTTTTCTTAAACTTTTCATGCGATTATTCTTGCTTTACGGTTTTTCTTTTGTACTCGTGGATTATATGAATAAAAATTGATCCGTCATAATAGAAAATGTTCCCCGTTCAACCATTGGTGATTAGACTCGCTAACAGAGATTAGGGACCAACCACACAACATAAGCATAATTGAAAATTCAGTGGAAACGACACTTGGACTATTTATGCTATATTTGCTTTTCAATCCATTACACCAAAACATAAAATGAGATATTAGGAATTATAATAAGTTCAACTCATTTTAAATTATTTATAATTTATAATTTAACTTTATTATAATTTTACCTTTTACGTCTTAATTAAATTTGACTAATTTAAAATTTCACAAACAAAAAATACAATAATAAATTATCAAAATGATGTTTTTTTAATAAATAATGTTGTTTTAACTTTGATAATTCGATTCTATTAAATTTTATGTCGATTTAAAATTTGATTAATTCAAAATCGAACTAATTTGGAGTAGACTAATTTTATCATTCTTACAAAATAATTCTTTCTTATTTTAATAAATTAAAATATAAATATATTTTTATACATTTTTATGAAATGGCAAAAGTCCACAAAATTTAGGTTATAATATATTTGCATACTTACTAGTAGTAGGGAATTACTAATTTTTAATATAATAATAAGAAGATAAATTATATTAAATATCCTAAATTTCAAACAAGACATTAAATACATTTTAACATTTCTTTTATAACATAAGGTATAACCTCCTAGATCCCACATTTACTGCGTCATTATTTTTATCGTAGACTGAGGTATTACTGCATTATTAATAAAATTTAACGATTACAAAATTCAACTGATCCGAATTCAATTTACTTTAATAACTTTTGTTGTTAAAAATCAGTCAATTTATTAATTAATTTGTCAATTTTTATAAAGTAATGAATTCTTATAACTCAAAATAAATTAATTGATTGTTCTCTTTTTTAATTAAACTTCAAAATTTTTTATTGTTAAAAACAAACTCTTTTAATTACATTTCAAAATTTTTAATTTTATTTAAATTCTAGTCAGTTTTGTGATTGTCTAACACCTATTAAAATTTTTAAATCTTAAACCTCTTATCTTATTGGCTTAACTTTTAGTCCGAGTTTTAAAAGATTAGTAAAATTTTAATTTTTAAATATTAGAAAGATATAACTTAATATATAAAACGTACAAAAACTTGTTCAAATATCACCGTAATCTTAAGAAAGTTATGAACAAAATGATAAAATTCACTTGAAGACTGTTAAATTTTATTGCTATTAAGATATATAAATATATTTTTAATAAATTTATAAAATAAAAATAATATATTTAATAAAATACTAAAAATTAGTATATTTAAAATAGTAATAATCATAAATTGTCAGCTGACATTCTCCCCGAAAACGAGATACTCATTACTCCGTTGTGATTGATTTATTTTTATAACCATTAATTCCCATTTTAATAAGAAACGCTGCTTTCTCCACTACATCTCTTCATACTCTTAACATTAATTTAGTTGAAGCTATTCAATTAGTGGGAATGACCTTTTCCATTAAGCAAACCAAAAGATGCGTGCCATTATTTTATGTCTCCCTCCCTCTCGCTTGCTATGTTATTTTTCTTTCTAATTAAGAGCCTTAATTAAGTTTCATATGTATGACAACGCCCTATTTGCAAAA
Source organism: Erythroxylum bequaertii (assembly GCA_024520955.1). Lineage (NCBI taxonomy): Eukaryota > Viridiplantae > Streptophyta > Magnoliopsida > Malpighiales > Erythroxylaceae > Erythroxylum > Erythroxylum bequaertii. The sequence goes on from JANIJF010000006.1 coordinate 65,769,108, forward strand.
TATTCTAATAGTATCGAATCTTACCTCTCTAATTAGAAGAGAGGCTTTTTTTCAAACATACATGTACAATTAAGTTTTACATTAATTTAATATTTTGTCATACATATTTTATGGAAATCACTTTGTTTTTTATTAAAACGGAAGGCACTTTATAGGATTGTGGGCCAAAGATTCTTGACATGATCTTAATTAAATCTATAATATTATATTTTGACGGCTCTCGTCCTAAAAGCAAGAATATGCACTTATAAAACTTGTATATGTATGTATACAAAGTAAAAGGTTGAAAATTAAATAAAAACAGAGGGCCAAATTGTGGCCAGGAAACGTGAATAAGATGCATGTTTGTGTGCACTGCCCAATCTCTAATAAGATGCTTCCCACTTGCTGCCAAAAATAATTTTCCTCGTTAAACCTTACTGCTTTTACATATACAAGAAAACGTAAATAAAGATTTAAACCTTTCGTTTACAGCAATTACCTCCAGTTTATATCGACTGTATAATAATATATAAATTACGTATGTTAAATAAATCATTTTTAATAATTTTGATAGATGAGTTAATGAAAACAATTATATTGAAATTAAACTGTAATAATATGTTAAGGTCAGCAATTCGAATTACTCGGTTGCTTACAAGATTTAAACTATGCTGTCGAATTATAAAGCTCGAATGATATGTACAGTAGGAACGGAAAAAGATTGCCAATGTTTGTACAGTGGTATTAACTATTATCCAAGCAAGTCATCCAGTTATACAAGCTTCGTATTGAAACATATAATTGTCAATTTACGGTTTTTTTTTCTTTTTGGAAAAATATTAATGTATTCAGCCTTGAAAGGCAATCCAACTGTACAATCAAAATATAGTGCAATGTCACCAAAGTTTAGTGAATTTCAAGAATTACAAGTATGTTGGGAAACCGGGTTGAGACCTAATCCCAACTGCAGCGAAATAATCACGAAACTTTTCATGATTTTTTATTTTTCAAAAAGCCAAGATCTATTTAATTTTATAAAATGATTAACACGAATCATAATAAAACAAAAACTTAATTTTTACCTTATTCAGAAGTTTGATATTTATCTTGTTGTATCCCTCAAACCGTTTCCGAAACTAATTCGTCTTAACCACCGTAGCCGCACAAGCGTCCGGCTTCAACAATATCCACAAAACAGGTTGAGAAAACTCTGTAACTCATACAGAGATGTTTAAGCATGAAGTGCTAGTTCCATAGAACTTAAGCCTATTTATAATAAGCTTTGGACGTTTTAGTAATTTAATTGAAATTAAATTCTAATTTCAATTAAACATTAATTAGAATTATAAATAATTCTAATTAAATGTCAATTATGCCCATATAAGATTTAATATCTCATATTGATCCTTATTTATTAAATATATCATATTTAATCATAAAGTTTCTCAAACTTTACAATCAAGTCCAACTTGATTAAAATATCTTCGCTCTCTTCAACCTATTCTTTATGTGTGACTCACTATGTTCCCAAAGATGTTGGACATGGATACAAGATATAAACTTAAATCATAATTAATATTAGATAAATTAAACTCTTTTAATTTATCTTTAATTCTCTAATTAAACAACTTATATCCATAAATCAAGATTAGCGTCTAGCAACACATTATGACTATCTAGATATTTAGAAATGTCAAAGTGGTTTTAACTAACCCTTTCCATGCTTGATTTTTCTTTGTAATTCAACATTTTCATTAAACAATATTTCAATTAGACATAGAGTATGAAATTAATGTCTACTCTATTTTGAGTCCAATCATATTATTTATCCATTAGTAGCTCAAATAATGACATTTGCAAACTATTTACAAAATGTCATTCCATCTTGACTCAGAATTTTCCAAATCAATACTAATTAAGAACAATGAAACATTCTCCCTAATTACTTTAGGGCGATGAATCGTATCTTGATCACTTAACTACCTCCATATAGTTCATGCTACGTCCAATGATTACTGATTGAACTATCTATTATTAGAATAGGTTATAAGTAGTATCAAAACATAGCAATTCCTACACAAGATAACTTTGGAGACCTCAAGATCACTTATACAATCATCACAATGAGAACTTCAATAAACATACAAGTAATGTTCTAAATAGATTTCTCATACAGGGTTAGTTCAATGAACATGTTCTCTAACAAGCACCTATACTTTTATTTAAGTATCTCTATACTTCAATCTATGAGATCAACTAATTCCTTTATAAGGAAAAAATATAAAGTTTATTAGTCTTTTTACGTTCTATTAATGTCCAATCTTAAGAGAACAATGACTAGGAATAATTTAAGGATAATACATAAATGCTATATGAATATCTTAATTATAATCTCATTATAATTTCATTTGCAGTATATAATTATCCCATGGAAGTTATCATATACATCTAAATATGTATAAGATAAATAATTTCTTTAAATTATTTTGTTACTAAACTACAACCAACCAATTCATTGTAAGGTATAAACCAATAACTCCCACTTGCACTAAGCTAATCATTTAAGTACCTTATACCATATCATCATATGATGATCATGCTACTACTAGAATAATGGCTTAATAAGGGAATTCTATAAATTTCTCTATAGTGATCACGTACTTAAATCTTACAACTTTCATCTTGATTATCATCACAATTAAGAAAAATTGCCTAAATACATCCTTAGATCATTGATAAGACATTAGCTCCTTTTACATGCCCAATGGCTCTAATCTTCCACTATATATTACTATCTTTAACAATGTAAGGAACTATATCAAGCTCATTAAAGAACTTATTGATCCAATTAATCATTTCCACTAAATGAAAAATGTATTATAGCTTAATTAGCAACCATTGCTACGTTGGAACCTTTCTAATCTTAAAATGATATTTTTTAAGTAAAATAGACCTAATTAGGATTTACTTCTAAAGTTAATATCCTTGTAACCTTGAACTCAAATATCAACTCATACATAGAATAATAAATATCTTTAATACTTCACAAGTATTAAATATCTCAAATACTGAACATCTTTAATACATTATCTATGTATTTAGACTTAGAATAGGTAAAAAAAAAAACCTTACAATCTATTTCTATAGATCTAATTCCTAGAATTAAGTTGTTTAATTCCTAGAATTAAGTTGTTACCTTTCATAAACAATGAGACTTGTTCTTGTACAACTATATTTTCAACAATTGAAATATTAGAATTATTGTTCTCTATGAGCAATATATCTCTACATACTCCCACTAAAGAGGACAACTATACTCCCACTATCCTTTTTGTAGACATGATGAGTTCACAAGCATCTCCAAAACAAACTCTTTAAATTCATCATGAAAGTGAATCTTTCAATCTTCGTAGCCTTTCAACTATACATCAAATGTATCAACAAAGGCAATAGATCTAGTTTGATTTACTGTATGAGATTTGAATTTTTCAAATTTCATCTTACTCCCACTACTTATCTTGAGAACCATTCTCATATAAGTATACATTGAAACAAACAATTTGTTCAATAGGTATGTAAGAATATATCCAAATTTTTTTGTCTAATAATCTGTTATTATCCAATTTATGTCTAAACTTAGTGGATAATATATGCTTCAGATAAGCATCACATCCTTAACTCATTAACTTTAACTGTTTCAAAGACTTAGTGTTTCATATCTAAAATGAAATCTTGTTAATTGACTTATTTGACACTATTAAAGGCAAGTCATTATACTAGGCATAGTTATAGGAAAAATAATATTGCATTATACAATATCTCATATTGTATTTTGGTCCTTACTTAAATTCATACTCTTATAGAATTTTTGTTATAAAGGTATTCATCATAGAATCTCATTCTCTATAGATAATCAAAAATTTAAAACTCACCCCAATAATCTCATTAATGTGCTTTAGCATTCTCGATACTTAATTTCTACTATAATTTGAACAATTTGAACTTTTCAAGATTTTAAATTGAATTGTCATTTAATATATATCATTATATCACAGAAAGTCATTAGTAATATAATGAAACATAAGTATCAATATGAATTGTTATTCTATTTAATACACCACTTATATAAATCTAACAATTCAAAAGCATCAGCATCCTTTCAATAAAGGTTGATTTGTTTATTCTTTATCATAACAAGTTTAATATGATTCATAATCAAAAGGAAACATATATCCTTGTATGTCACTTTATGATACTCATCATGTTGATTTAACCAATATGGTATAAAAGGATAGTGTCAGTTATTCAACTTTATATTCTTTCCACTCATATTAAGCATAAATCTCCTTTAATCCAACATATACAAACTATTTGCATTAACTTGGATCAACAAATTTTACTTAACAGTCTATTTCTTATCATGCATTGAATATAATTATAATTTTGAATCTAAACTCAGTATCAAATACTCATAAGCATAAACTAGAGATACATATGATCTATATCATATTGCGTATATGCAAGAAAAGTTATGCAATCATTTTCTTCTTATTACAACTATTATCAGACTATAGCAAAGCCTTTAATTGATTTCCATTTTTATGCTTTTAGTAGGCTAAATTAAGTGAAACAATTTCATCAGGGTACTATACCTTTTAACTCTACTTTATGCAATCTATCATATCTTGCTATCATGATGTTGATATACATCTTACATATTGTCACCAAAGTTTATGAGACATTAGTCAACTGAAAATGTTAATACATTTTGTCATCCATATGATTTTAACATATCTCTAAAACCTTAACACTGAATCCTCAATAAGGATTAATTGAAAAATTCCATAATAAGCATACAATTTTTCTTATCAAACTTTGAGAACTCTTCTCAAACATAAGCCTTCCTCTAAGAAATTTGGTTCAGTAACTCTTAGTTTCAACTAAACTAAGCAAGATAAATTCCACTTAGAACAAAATCATAAATGTAAGAAAAGCAAGTAATTGATTATATGTCATCACTACCAAATATTATTAGAACTTAATAATGTATTTGGATACTCCTGTTATTTTATTAGAAATAATAGTCATCACTACTATTCAAAAAGATTACTTTAATCTTTTTAGTGGGTCATGATCTCATTCAAATTTAGTTGATCTTGAGTTAGATCAATAAACCAACTAAACTTGAATTAGGTAGATAACAACTTTATTAATCACGTCTTATGTGACTCTAAGATCCGTTAGATGATAACTTGTAAAACCCCAAACTTTTCCTTTCATAGAATAAATTTTTTTTAGTGAATAGTATTTTCACTTTAATAGTGAATTTTGAGGACACAACCCTAAAAAGAATTGAAAATATCCAAAATAGGTATTAGAGTCTAATGATGCTGAGACAGATCGAAAATAAATCCGATCGAATAGATTTCAAGAATTTCGAAAGTTTAGGATTAAAATTTCCTTTTTGGAAAATAATGGGTATTGATGATTTTAAAACCCATTCGAATTACCTAAATACCATCCTTTACCCATCCCAACTTATCAATTTCTTGAAAACACTATCTCACCCAATTAATTCACCATATGGCTGAATATGTAATGCTATAAATGCTAACTTTTTTCCATTTGATTTTTCACAATAACAACCTTAAAATTCTAGCTTATTTACATCATAACCATTTCAACTTCATTACTTTCCACATACACTCCATATACTAATTTTTTTCCAAATAATAACATTACACTTTATTTAATAATTCCAATACCACAAGTACACTTAATGACCATCCTTAATCACATTTACATGGTCATTACATCATAACCCTACTTTTATACCAAAAATACCCTTAAGGCTAAACTTAACATATTTTACATTAAACTTTTCCAAATTAATTCCTTTTCATTTCTTTATTTCAATAACATCAAAACCATTCTATGAACATCATAAAACATTAAAATAGAATTTTGGATCATATCACACTAAAAACCCTAGACATGGTTGCTTCTTTCAATGTTGATTTCTTGGTTTACTTTCTTGATTTTAACCTTTAAATGATTCCAAGCTTATTATATACTCAATGGTAAGTGAAAGAACACCATTGATTTCAAATAAATCTATCCCACACAAAACTAACAACTTAAGCTAGGAAAACTTACCACTTTATCTTTCAATCTCTTGGTTATTTGATGAATACTTAGACTTGATCAAAATTGCCCCAAATCACCATCAAAATCCACGAAAAATTAGTTGCCCCTTCTTCCTCATTAATTTGGCCGACGTTAACCTTTGTTTCTCTTCTCTCCCTTTTCGAAAATAAATCCGATCGGATGGGTTTCAGGAATGTTGAAAGTTTAGGATTAAAAATGCCCTTTTTGGAAAATAATGGGTATTGGTGACTTTAAAACCCATTTTAATTTTTTTAAAGCACCCAATCAATAAGTATTGACCTTAATTAGAATATTTCATGGTCAATTTGACGATAAGACAATTGTGGAATATTTTCGAAATTTAATTCGATTAGTAGGTGAATTAAACTCATTAAGGGAAATTTGGTCTTTCTACATGGTGTTAGTGTATTAATGAGTCATTAGTGAAGACCAATTAGAGAGTGACATGTGTAATGCACTAAAGGAGTATAAAAAGCAAAAAGTAAGACAAATTGCTTCATTTTGGGAGAGTTAATCGTGAGAGCAAAAACAAAAAGGGAGAGAAGAGAAACAAAGGTGAACGTTGGCCAAATTAATTCTTTTTCATTTCTTTACTTAATTTTAGATATTTTCAAGTATTTTTGGGGTTGGTATCCAAAAATCACTATTCAATCAAAAATATTATTTACTAAAATAAAAAATTTTATTCCATGAAAGGGAAATTTGGGGTTTTACAATCACCCCTCCTTATACAAATTTCTTCCTCGAAATTTAATTAAGTATGCATGTTTAAAATAGGTAAGGATACAACGTATGCATCTACTGCTTAGGCTCCTATGTAGCTTTCTCTACTGTATGATTCCTCCACAGTACCTTAACCAAGGGAATGATCTTACTACGTAGAACTTGTTCTTTATGATCGAGGATCAATACTGGTTCCTCCTCAAAAGACAAATATTCATTTAAGTTCATCAGTTGCTCTATGATTACATACGAAGAGGTCGCTAGGTACTTACGAAGCATAGATACATGGAAGACATTGTGAATCCTCGCGAGCTCATCTGGTAGCTTTAATCGATGCGCCACTAACCCAATTCTTTTTGTGATCTTATATGGTCCCATGTAATGTAGACTTAACTCACTGCATTTTCTAAATCTAAGTACACCTTTCTAAAGGGAAATCTTAAGAAATGCTTTATCTCTAATTTCAAATTCAAGATCCCTACAGTAATTATCCATATAGCTTTTCTATCTATCTTAGGCTATCTTTAATTTATGCCTAATAACTTGAATTTTTTCTATTGTCACCTATACAAGTTCGGGACCTATCAGTTTCCTTCCACCTACATCATCCTAACATATTGGAGTTATGCATTTTCTTCCATAAAGTGCCTCATAAGGGGTCATGCCAATGTTGT
>JANIJF010000006.1:65851978-65867516 GCA_024520955.1 Erythroxylum bequaertii
AAATAATTCCGTCTCTATTTCCATACCACTGCAACTCCGTCGGTATATTTCCGTTGCTATTAGACAATTTTCTTGTAATGTCATATCCTATTTGGAATAAATTCCATCTCTAGAAAATGCTGCTAAGAAACAACTTCTTAAAACTATCCACAAACAAAAGTCATTGTAGTAGCAAATGATTTAAAGATAAGAATTTGTTTCTAATATGAAAACAAAATTCACTCCGAGCCATAAACGTCAAAAAAATAATGGTGGAGGATAAAAATAAATAAAATGGTGAGGAAGTTAGAAAGAGTTTAATAGTGAGAGGGAAATCTAGCCTCAAATTTCATTCCAAACTATGTCGAGTATATTTTATAAATACTTTAAGTAAATAAAAATGTAAGTATATCATCGAGTTAAACCAATCCCCATTTTGGTTGACCATGGGAACACCTGTAATCTTATGTACACTTTCGTAATACAAAGAGAGCCAACATGATTTATATGAAATTTAGAATGTAAATGTAACCTTAGGGGATGAAATGGCTATCCTTGTGCTCAACTGTGCAAGGATTTCCTCGAACACTTCAAGAAATAGAATTTACTAAAAATGTTTGGTTTTACTATTGGGTGGATGTGATATGTTGTTAAGTGTGACAATTGGTTAGCCACTATTAATAAGATGCTATGAAATTTTAAAAAAAAATGATGTTTATATAGAAAGGGCAACTGATTTGTTAAAGGGGGCCAGTGAAAAATTCTAAGGTGACCATAACCAAGAAATTTGGGAAGCTTTTATCCAAATCTCAAAGTTCTTGTCAATTGTGCACGCTATAATTACATTACTGAATAAAACATCAGATATATGTGGAAATGTTAGCATAGGAATTCGATCTTCAAGAATAATTTAACAACTTATTTTCAAAGGTTACACAATTACCCATCACTTCAAGTCCGCAATCATAAAATTCAATTGAAAGAGAGTATCAAATTTATTGACATGATTTTGCATTTTCCTCCCTATTGGTGCTGGTGAAAAAGAAGGAAAGTACATGGCAACGTTGCATTGACTATATAGAAGTAAATAAGAACACTATAAAAGATAAAAAATTTCCATCCTTATTATCGAGGAGCTATTAGATGAAGCGAGGTAATTTTCTAAACTTGATCCATAATTCTGATATCGTCAAATATATATGCACCCACCAAACATTTCTAAGATAAATTGGTGAGTGCATGATAACCATTATAAATTATGAATAACAACTCTTGTCCTTACTAATGTACTTACTAATACAAGCTTTCTTTAATAATTTTGAAAATAGTCTTTAATTGATTAAGGAAAGATTTTCCAATTAGTCAAGAAATTAAATCTCAAAATAAATAATATAAAGGACTTTCTTAATCAAATTAAAAAAATTTATTTAATTTTGAAAGTGGTTTCCTTTAAATATTAGCAAATAGTTTTCTAAATAAGGGAAATGATTTCTAATTACATTATAAATAATTTAAATAATTTTCTAATTGGATTAGAATGTCTTACTTGTTGAATTTTGAAAATGAGTTTTTAAATTATAATAATTAATAACTAAGAAGCATTATTTATTGAACATTATTTTTTATTAAATTTTGTTAAATGAGTCAAGATAATTGGAAATAGTTTCTAATTGAATTTAAAAAAATTCAAATCAAATTAATTTTCTATTTCGAATAGGAATTTAGTTTATTTAAGAATCAATAAGTTTCATCTAATTTATTTTTTCCAAGGAGTTGGAAAAATTAATTCATAATATGTATCAAACAAAACTTGTTATTTTATGCATATAAGTTGATCATGAGTATATAAGTTGCATTTTTGAATATATGTTTCATATATTATGCATGTTGAATTGTAAGTTTTATATGTATGATATTTTACATTCAATTTTTTGTTTAATGAGACGAACAGAATTAAATCCCTCGTTTAAATATTAAGTATATATTGGGAACGTGATTGTTGTCTTCTGTTTTTATAAGAATAAACCAGAGTTCTGTTCACTGTTAGGCTTATTGAGCAAACTTAAAGACGTTTTAACCTGAATATGTTTAGTCTTATAACAACAGGTCCTACTTAACCAAATTTGCATGATTTGGATGAACAAACTCATGATCACATGAATTTAGAGGCAAGGATAGGAATAACATATAAAATATATTTTAACAAGAGTTGCCATCAAACATATCCAGAAGTCATATGAGAAGTGATTAATAAAGTTATTATCTACCTAATTTAAGTTTAGTTGATTTATTGAGTGAACTTAAGACCAACTAAATTTGAGTGGGATCCTAACCTACTAGAAAGATTAGAGTAATCTTTTTGAATAGTAGTGAGAGCTATTATTTTGAATAAAATAATAAGAGTAACTAAATACATGATCAAAGCCTTAATCTTATTTAGTATTTATGACATATAATCAATTACTTGCTTCTTTTGCATTTATTTTTGTTCTGAGCAGAAGTTATCTTATTTAGTATAGTTGATACTAAGTTAATGAACTAAATTTCTTGGAAAAGGTTATGTTTGAGAAAAGTTCTTAAATTTTGATAGAAAAGAAAATTGTATGCCCATTATGTAATTTTTCTATGAACCCTGTTGAGGATTCCGTGACAAAGTTTTAGAGATATGTCAAAATCATATAAATGAAAAAATGTATTGACATTTTGAGTTGACTAATGTCTTATAAACTTTAATGGAAACATGTAAGATGTACGTCAACATCATGATAACAAGATGTAAGAGGTTACATGAATAGAGCTTTGCTATAGATATGGACACCCTGATGAAATTGTTTCACTTAATTTAGCCTATTAAAAGCATAAATATGCACAACAATTAAAGGAATGATAATATTTATTATTAAAAGAATTGATTGCATGACTTTTCTTGCCTATACATGATATAATGGAGATCATATGTATTTCTAGCTCATGCTTATAAGTATTTGATACTGAATTTAGATTTCACATTATTACAATGTTCAAAGCATGATAAGAAATAGTTTGTTAAGCAAAAGTAGTTGATCCAATTTTATACAAATAGTTTATATATCTTGGATCAAAGGAGACTTATGCTTAATATAAGTGGTAAGAATACAAAGTTGGATAACCAATACTATCCTTTTTTATCATGTTAGTTAAATCAAAATGATGATAATCATAAAGTTACATACAAGGATAAATGTATCCTTTTGATTATATGAAACTTGTGAAACTTGTTAAGTTAAATAAAAAAAAATTGGTGAAATAATAATGATGGTATTGAATTGATAAATGTATACATATGATGTATTGGATGGAATAACAATTCATAAAAGGATGATTCCTATATTTCATTAGTATTAGTAATGACTTTATGTGATAGAGTCATATATATTAAATGAAATATTAATTTATAATTTTGAAATATTATTACTAATGACCAGGTGAAGTCGGGCTGGGTCCAGGCCTAATTGCCATGACTACTGGAATATTAACTTTGTAGTTTGCACTGACATACAACAAGGCTCGTCTGAATGGAAGGTACACCTCTCTATGAGGTGGTGTATATCAATTGATATTTCTAGGGTCTCTAAGAAGAATGTAGTAGAACTGTTTAAACACTGGGATGGATTGAAAAATGATATTTCCACTTTAAATCTAGACCACATATGACTCTAAATTAAAAATTTTTGTTTCGATCCAAACTCAAATTTAATCAGACTTAAACTTAATATAATTTTAACAATCTAAAACAAGATGTGATTATACCATATCCAAAAAATTCAAAAATATTATTACTATAATTCAAATTTCCATGCTAGGCAGTACATATTGTCATTAAATTAAAAAGATAAAAAAAATCACAAAGTAACCATCTACAATGAATAGCTTTTATTAATACTAATAAATTCCCAATTCATGAATTGGACTAAAATGATTGTGTTTAGGATATTAGACTAAATTCATTTGTGAATCTTAATGTCTTGAATTTTGTACCATTTGGTACAAAACTATAGGATTTTGTATCGGCCAGTATTTGAAATACTGATCAAATAGCGATTGATAAAGTAAAATTCAAAATATTTAGAGACAAAAGTGACATATATAAGATGTAAAATCACCAACAACATGTTTTAATAGAAGGTAGAGAGAGATCAATTCAAACAACTGTCTAGTCTTATGCTTGTCCTAAAGATCTCACTCATCTGTGGATCCTATATAGTATGAAAAGGAAGCATCTGAAGTGAGAGATAGGAAACGAGAGGTAATTGTACCAAAATCTGGATGAAGTTGTTGTAGAATTAACTAAAGATCTTTTGAGGAAAATTTAAGAGATGTACTCTCCAATGATTCCTCTATGGAAACAATAGTGACAACAGTAAGCTAAGAGAACTTAGAAGAGTTACCTTATTAGGATCATTTCTTGGATTTTGAGATATGATGAACACTCTTTTTATAGTAATTGTAGAATACATTTTTATTAGCTGAGTTTTGATATATAAGAGTCTAAAAAAGGAAGTCTAGATTGTAAGAAAAAAATTACCAGATAAATCAAATTTCTCCATTCAAAAAGTGATAGGTTAACTATCTTCTATAATTAGCTCTTTGATTAAAGTATCAAAGCTTAACAATGATCCTCAATGAAGACTATAGTTACAGATAGAGTTCAAATTTTCTCTAATAAGTCATTAATAAGTGCCAAATATACTTTTAATCACAAAGATTACATAGGTAGCAACAACTCGACTATTAGAGCAAGTAAGGTTTGTAAGTGCCAAATTGATCCTAAAGCTCTTGTAATTTAGACATATAACTATTGATAGTTTGGCCATGTTGTTGTTGTATGTGACAAATTCTTCTATGGAGCTCAAATTGATTGACATCGTTAGATACAAAATAACAACTTTTTAGAAAGTCTCATACCTCTTTATTAATATCAAACTGTTAAATATCAAACTTGATTACTTTAGCACATGTATTATGAAATCATGTTAGAATCTAATGATCCATACCATCCTAAGATACTAGACATTCTATAAATATATCTTTTATTTCATCAGACCTTTAAGTAGGTTTAGGTATTTTCCATTGACAATACACCAAATAAGTTTACCAATGAGAAAATTGTGCTTTGTTTAAGCATGTAAATCATACTTAGATCCATCTAAGATGACATTTGTTGGTTGAGGAATATATTAATAATCTTTAAAAGTATCCATAATGATCAGATGAGAAAATTTCTTAACAAGGCTTGAAAAACACAAGAAAATAAGGAAACTTGTCAATAGAGTTGAAATTTGGCTATTTGGCCCCCAAAATCCGTCCATGACACCAACATACCGTATGGAACCAGTCTAAATTAAAAAAAAACTTGTAAGAAAATAGTTAAATCAATGGTTAATTATAAAAAATATCAAACTTTATTTAATTTTACAATATTAGATTGAACTTTTAAATGGAGCTAAAATGTTCCACCTTTTAATTTGTTGCAAAAAATAGCCTGATTTCAAGGTCTCTATTAACGTGTCTGACATGGTGAGTCATTTCATATTAAGTTTTTTGCCATGTGGCTACCAATTATTTTATTTTTTCATGTAATTATTTTAAAAATAATTTTTTCACGTAATTATTCTCCAGTTAAGGCATTGTCGTCTGGTACAAAGAATGGTTGCTAGAAAGTGAGATTCAGATCAGTTGCCAAACAATCGTCAAGCTATCTACAAGCCTCTCTGATAACTCTTTCATGCCTGAACTCTCTTGCTTACAGCAACCTTCAGGGGATTGATTTTGACCCTAACACTTGGAAAATTCACATACTCCTAATAAAACAATGCGTTTGTGTTCTTTAGAGGTCACTCTCTATTCTTCCACTATCTTTAAAGAAAGTGAAACCTTACATTGTCAACTTATCCTTGTGAAACAAATAACGTCCATCTATCTCCCAATATATATGTTAATTCTAGGATAGGTCGTAGCACTTTTGTTGTGTTCATATGAAGGTAATAGAAAATTGCCTATCTCAATCTTTACACTACTAACATAAAGAGTTCATAAATTAGGGAATTAAACCTAACTTTTTTTTCTTGTATGATGACAACTAAAATAGTATAACGGAGTTCAACAAAGAATAAACTCGTATGAGGTTGGTGTCTTTATAACTGCTTGTCGAAATACCTCTTAAGAAGTTCATTCTCTAAGTAAAAGACCAAGTCGAGAGTTTCTAATACTTCTTATTTCTCAATTTCCACAAGGTTTGGTGCGTTTGTCGACATAGGAATTCTAAGTCATCCACATATTCTCATACCTTTTCCTGATCTTACCAACCATTACACTATCCTTATTAGAAATTGGTATAAGTTTAATATTAAGGTTTTTAATTATTAAATAACAAAATAATTGCTTGGAAAAATAGAACACGTGGCAACCAAGCGGTAGAAACTTTAATATAATGTGACTTGTCATGTTAAATACGTTAACAGAGGCTTTGATATTGGACTACTTTTTTAACAAATTAAAAGTTGCAACATTTTAACAACACTTTTTAAATTTTGGGCTAGTATTGCAAAATTGAGTAAAACTTGAGATTTTTTTACAATTAACCCATAAATTAATTATTCAAAATGTTGGTCAATAGGTCTAAAATGAACCGATTTGTACTGAATAGGCTAAACTAGTGATTACATAGGGTTGACATCATAATAATGATGAAGGTAAGGAAGGTGTGTACTCTTGAGCTTTTTACTCTAAATTGTGTCCTCTTGAACTTTTTACTCTAAAGAGACTTAAGGCCTTAAGACTTATTAGAGAAGAAGAGGTCACTACCATGGTTGAATCCATTTTCAACGATTACACCAATCCTGGTATTATCAAATTACCAGAATGAAGGCTTTGTTCTTTCTTTGTTGCGTATGTCCTAATTACTTTATATAATTTAGTTTAGCATCTTCTAAATCTGATGAATAATTACCCTTAATTTTTTGGCATTAATTTCTATGTACTTACCATATGATGTTGATTAGTAGTTTACATTTTAATGATGTAAACTATTATATATACATATATATATATGATGGGTATTTCATGATTTATATAGAGTCAACAAGGTAGATATGTTTTTGAAACTCAATGCTTGTGCAGAAAACCTTAGGAAGAGTGTGTTGGTGAAGAAATACTTGGGAGTAGTAGCATTTAACAATATAACAAGGTTGACATTTGGGAAGTGATTTGTGAACTCAGAGGGAGTAATGGACGAGCAAAGTTAAGAATTCAAGGCAATTGTAGCCAATGAACTAAAGCTTGGTGCATCATTGGCTACAGCAGAGCACATTCCATGGCTTCGTTGGATGTCTCGACTAAAGGAAGAGGCATTTGGCAAGCACAAAGCTCGTAAAGACGAGCTAACTAAAACGATTGTAGAAGAGCATACACTTACTCGTAAGGAGAGTGGTAATATTGGCAGGAGGGTGTGTCTGGTGCATAACTTGGTGACATCCATGTTAGGACACCTGCCACACCATTTCAACTGGACACCTCATGATGGTATGAAGGCAGAAGAAATTGACATGTCAGAAAGTCCTGGCTTGGTCACTTACATGAAGACCCTATTACAAGCAGTTGCTACTCCTCAGTTGCCTTCCCACTTGTACAAACGAATTTCTACTGATATGTAATTTTGGTATCTTGTTTGAACATATTCATACATTTTGGCTTTTGGAACTTTAAAACACTAATCAAAGGGATTTATTGGGAAAAAGGGATGACCAAATAAAACATTATATGCTTTGAAACTAAGAACAACCTTTGTATGTTATTTACCAACAATTACTTCATATGAGAGTTATAATGCTTTTTCAATTATGTTTTCCCCTACTTTTCTAGTTCCCTTATTAGGCTTTTGAGAGTTTCGACAAAAATTCAAAGCCAGACTGAAGTTAGCCAAACCCAATTTGATTAGATTCAAGCTTAAGTATTCAGTTGGGATACAATATCTATGAAAAAATGGGATACAATATGTATAAAAAAAAAGTGAAATGAGATAGAATTTGAAAACAAGTCAGGCATTTTCATAAGATATGTTCAAGAAGTATGTTTCGTTTAAGGGATCACATGTATTCACATACATGACTACTATAAAGGACAAACCCTTTTCATCAATACTAGCAGAAACATTATAGTTTCGACCTATACCCTGTAGTAGCAGACTAGCAGGTTAAAGTAATAACCATTTATTTATTTATAACATTCTAAACATTTAATTTAAGTAGAGTTTTCCTTTCATACTGGGGACTTCAGCCCTGAATTTTCCTTCTTTGATTCTTGTTCTCATTTTCAAAAGCAAATTAAATTTGGCATAGTTATCCATGGAACTGCATCCAAAATGGGCATATCATTAGAAATATCACCTGAAGCTTTACAATAAAGAACGTATCAAGAAAAGAAATTAACTAAAGTAGGGACACCATAAAAATGCCAACATTTTTCCTTAGCTATAAGGATCGTTAATAGTTCAAATGGGGACAATAGGTTTAACCATTGCTGGATAAAAGGCAAAATAACTTTCTTGAAAATTGGGATTGTTCATGATATTGCTATCCATCCTAGTCTATGAATAGACCTTGATTATTGTTTTTGCTTAAACCACTAGCTGCTTCATACCAAGTGTTAGTATTTAAAGCAGTTTAGGTTATCAATATATCTATAGTTGAGAAGCAACTTCAAACTTTGAGTTCAAGAATGACAATAGCATTCTTAAACTGGGGAAAAAGACATGGCATGTTAAAGAAAGTAGGCACTTTTGCAAATTACATTTAGTTTTTAGCACAACTTTAAATCAAATAGTGTCCAGTTCAAGTCTGTTCACATATGGCAAACATAAAAACTTCTCTTTACTTCCTAGTTCCATGAGTAATTTGTTTAGGAATAGATATTGATGTAGGACGGACAAAAGATGATTTATCAAGCTAAAACTCTTATTTTAAGAAGAAAAAAAAGCAAAATAAAGTGTTAGCTCTAGGAATCACTCCCAATCTATGAATCTCTCTTGTAGAATAATTACTAAAATAATATGCAAGTCCTAAAGCCCTACAAGAATGGGTGACAGCTGAGCCCTAGAACTGATTCCTAGACATATCTCTTTACATTGCTTTTTTAAATAAAATTCCAACCATTATTCTTAAAATCCATAAGCATATAAATTTTCTTATGACCATTCTACATCAGTTTTCGTTAACTCATTATGGTATTTATTGGTAAGTAATCCTTTGTACACCCTTCCACTTCATGAAGAATCAATAGGTTTTTGGAAAAAAATTTTACTTCATTTTATAAAATTTCAGTCCTTATTTTGAAATTCCAGTATATACATTCTCTATTATCTGTCCTGCATTAGTTAGATTAACTCACCCTATTGTTGATCACCAAATAATCCTCTATGCCCCCTTTCACTCCATGTAGAATGTATAGGCTGTTGGAATCTCCAAATTAAGAACTATTCCCTTATAAACTAATTATAATGAATCTGAAACCAAACTCTGATTGTAAGGAGATCAACTTTATTTTAAAGACTCTCAATTGAAAGCTTTCTCTTTTAGTGCCAAATTAGAAAGCTTTGCGAGTAATTAAGAGTCTAAAATGGATCAAGAGACATTAAGGAAACTACGAAAGGTTAAAATTTTGAATCAAAACATGAAAAATTCCAAGTTAAATAATGAAAAAGAAAAGCACTAAAACTACAGATCAGTGATCAGTAAAATTTACTCAACGAAGATAATCACTACCAAAACACTAATCCCAAAAACCCACACCATAACCACGTGAAGTATAAACAACAAGGTGAGAAACACTTAAAGCAACATCATATTAACTAGGGAACAAGACCTAGAACCAAAACAACGAGATGTGAAAGACCTATTCTTTGTTGTCCTCTTAGACAATGAAGTGAGCAAAGCTTTCAATCTCAACGTTGTTTTGAGAATCGTGGCAATTGTGAACCCCACCAAGTTCATCCTTATGAGAGAATCTCTTTGTAAAGACTCAATTCAAAATACCCAAAAAGCAACATAAACAGATTTAGATTAATTGATTTAGAAGGATGGGGTGAGAGTGACAGTAAATTACGTCACAAATGTTTTGAAACTGAAGAAGGAAGGGGCTTAGATCGGTCGAACATAATGTCTACTAAAGTCACTAAAAGATGTTGTTTAATTAATCAAAATTTTTAATATTAACTATTGCTGACGTGTTTGATTAATTAACGTCCGAGCACATATGGCACTGCCATGTCAACAAAGATAACGGAAATACTAACGTTAAACTAGAATTGACAAAGATTAAAAGTTTGGGCATTTTATTGCTACCTTTTAAAGTTCAGGCTATAATTGAAAAATTGACGAAAGTTTGAGATTTTTTTTTGTAATTAACTCTTAGCATCTATGATACTTATCGAAGGTAAATTGTTACTCATATTATCTTATAACCAAAACGGAATAGAACAACTATTATTTTATGCCACAAAATAATAAAATAAGGACTTCAATAAAATATTTGATTACTTCCACAATTTTCAATAAATTAATATATATCTACTAATATGAGAAATTATAAAATAATTTCTTAATGAATTAAGATTTAATTTTATTAATTTTATTGATTTATCATATTTATATCTCATCACTTTTATAAAAAAAGTATAAATAAATTTTAAATATGTAATGTTAAATTATTTTATTAATAATCATTCTTAATATGTTAAATTAAAAGAATGGCTAGTTGGAGAATCTTCTCCATCCCTTTAAAATGGATTTTTCTTCAAGTTTTCTTATGCTCAACTATTATAGAAATTTATTTATAATCTTCATCGTATTGGTCTCATACTCTCTTTTATTCACCAATGTCATTTTGCTTATGCTCTTTCCATTACTCCACTTCTTCCTTTATTTTTTCCTCTTTTAATAAGATAAAAGAGATTAATTGTGCTCTTTTCAAACCTTTAAGCTCTTTCAACATCCTTTTTCTCCTCTTGGATTCTTCACAATTACTTTCACTGATATGATTTTCTATTCTTCTTTCCTTTCTTTTTTCAACCTCTTATTCATTCTTTAGCAGCTTTTTTTTTTCATCTGTCCTCTTTAAAAGTTAACTTTCAACTTTTATAGCATCCACTTTTCCTACTTTCCCAATTTAGATGGCTCTTTTATTGTCAATTTGTCCCCTTTTTGGAGGTGTTTTAGTGTATCTTCAATAGAAATAGTCCTTTTGTAAGTTCTACCGAGCCTAATAAAGGATTAACTCATACTCATCCCTCATATGATGATCTATTAACATCTAATGAATCAAATAGGCTCACAAGCAATACCAAAAGAGCCTAGTGTTAAATGGTTGGTGATGTTTCTCCAATAGATAAGCTAAAGTACTTCCCTCCTTCTAGTAAGGAAGGGAAACTCATAGTCACTCTACCAAAGGAAAATTTGGAACAAGTTACAACTAAATGGATTACTTGCTTAGTTGGCATCTTTGTAAATAAGAGACTTGCCTAAATTTTTATGCAACCTTGGGATAATTCTCACTAGAAGAAAATGGGTTTATAAAAAACTCTAAGAAATCCTCGAGGGCTATACATCTTCAAATTTGGCTCAATAGAGGAGGCTTAAAATATATTGTAAGCAAGTCCATGACATATGAATGATAAAGTATTTTTTCTTCAAAAAGGGCACCAAGTTACAGCTAGATCAACTAAAGCTCAAGAATATCCCATTATGGATCAATATTTATAATATTATACTTGAATATTGGTTTACAACAAGCCTAAGTTATCTTGTAAGTTAAAAAAGAAATCTTTATATATGGATGAATTCAATATATCTATGAAAAAGATTGGCTTTGCAAGTTTGTGTGTTCAAAATACAATTAGTTAAAATATCCTAGAAGTAATTCCTATAATGAGGATTGATGAATTAGAAGAATTAGCGGAGTATTTTGTGCTAGTAATGTAACAACCCAGGAATGTGATAGAAGTCCGCAACTTTCTGGGATTAGCTGGTTATTATCGAAAATTTGTTGAGGATTTTTCCATGCTTGGAACTCCTTTTGTTGAGGTTTACCCGGAAGGGAATAAAATTTCAGCGGGATGATAAATGCATGGCGAGTTTCCAGGAGCTGAAGCAGCGATTGACTTCAGCACCAATGCTTGCCCTATCTACCTAGGGAGTAGGGTTTGAGGTATACAGTGATGTCAGTCACTAGAGACTTGGTTGTGTACTTATGCAGGTGGGGCAAGTGATCGCATATACTTCTAAATAGCTGAAAAAGCGCTAGCTAAATTATCTTATACATGATTTCGAGTTTGTAGCGATAGTATTTGCACTTAAGATTTGGATACACTATCTTTATGGGGATACTTGTTGTATATAAATCGACCACAAGAGTCTGAACTCCCCAATGACACAGAAAGAGCTAATTCTCAAACAAAGGAGATGATTGGAATTGATTAAGAATTATGACTTAATAATCGACTATCACCTGGGAAAAGCAAAATCGTAAGAGCTTGGCTGAGCCAAGGCCCAAAGTGGACAATATCTGTAAGCGAGTGATCTGAGATATCATAAGTGGTATCAGAGGCGGTACCCGAACCGTTGTGTCAGCTAGGCTGGGCCCCAATGAGGGCACGACCCTAAGGGGGATAGAGAGTGTGAGATCCCACATCGATTGGAGAGGGGAACCAAGCACATCTTATAAGGGTGTGGATACCTCTTCCTTACAAACGCGTTTTCCATGGCCTAATGGACCAAATCCCATCGGAACTCTGAAGTTAAATGTGCTTGGGTGAGAGTAGTTTTAGGATGGGTGACCTCCTGGGAAGGTCTTGGGAAAAGCAAATCGTGAATGTTTGGCTGGGCTAAGGCCCAAAGCGGACAATATTTGTAAGCAGGTAATCTGGGATGTTACACTTTGCATATTTAACTTATGGGAAATAAGAAATTAAATTGAATAGTTAAAGCTATTTAAATTATTTAATTTAGGGTCTAGTGTTTTTCACTAAGCTTATTGCTATCATTTAATTGATATAGAATGCTATCATACTCAATCAATTGATGATAAGTTTTAGTTTGAATGTTGAGTTTTAACCAATAAATTTAGAAAATTTTAAGATTTATTATGACAGTCCTAAGATGTTTCAAATTAACTCCCTGAATTGTAAAAAAATGCTCTTTTTAAATCAGTGATCAATGTTGCAATTAAATGAGGTATTGAATTTCTCACTTTTATATTCAGTTAATTTATTTTGATTCCTTATTACATTTAGTTTATTAGTTAATTAATCATAAACCTCCACTTTGTTTTGTCAATTGAAATTAAGAAACTAGTTTTTAGTTCTCTAAGGATATGACTTGGTTCCACGAATACTAAAAGAGTTTAAAGAATCAAAATTAATTTTGTAGGCTTCGATAACCCGATCAATAACGTTCTCTTAAATAATAATATCTCCCATCCTTAGATTATTTATTAAATAAAAATAACTTATTTAAGAAAATTTAACATAATAGTAAACTAGGAACACCAAAAATCCAAATATTAAACTTAATAATATTTGTTAGGTGTGCCTATGGTTCAAAAATGAAATTATAATTTACTTTTCTATTCTAAAGTTAAATCATTTTATTTAAAAATAGTAGTTTCATTTTTTTAATAATTTGATCGGGCGGGTAGATTTTAATGTTTTGTAGTTAGTGCATGTTTGGATGGACTTTTGGAAGGCCAATATGTACTTTTCTTCACCACAAAAGTCTTTTTTATAAAAATAATGGGTATTTGGCTACAAAATAAAAAATCACTTCTTTAATAGATGAGGCTTTTTAGGCAGTCAAAATATAACTTTTTAAGAAGCTTAAATTTGAGGCTTCTAAAATAAACGTTTTTTCAAGTAAATTCTTAGAAAAAAATTTCTCAGAAAAAGCCTTTGACAAAAACTCTATTGATATAAACCCAACCAAGCGGTATATAATATTTAACTATATAACCTCGTCATTGTACAGCCAACGTTGGGCTTAAGTTGTTTAAGTTGGCATTTATAAGGAGTGAAGCTAAGAGTTCAAACATAATCACGTTTAAGTTTATGTTTGGAACTCTTAATTAAAAATTTTAAAAGTTGAAAACTCAAAATAAAAAAACTAAGAAAAAAGAACTTTTTAATTGTTTATCCTAATTTTAGACTTTTTAATTAGCTAAAATTTAAAAATAATAAATAAAAATATTTCAAAATTTTTACGTATTTAATTATTTAGATTAAGTAAAACATAATAATTTTTATAAATATTTATATAAATTATTAAAATAAAATTGTTTAATTAGTTAATTCATAGAATTATTTTGTTTTATTTTTATTAAATATTTTAATTATAATCAATTATACTAAGTTAACAACTAAATAAAAATTTATTTTATTTTTAAATAATATAAATGAAAATTAGGAAATAAAATAATAATAATAATAAATATCCTCTTCACTTTTTGAAATAGCAAGCAACAATAATTTGAATCACATTAATCTTATTTTATTATAAAACTTTACTAAGTTTTATTAGATGATTATTATAGAGGCGGAACCAACAGTTGTATTTAGTAGAAGATTTTATTATTATTAATTCCATATCCTTGAATTTAGAAACAAAATATTCCAAAGAAAATCATATAACATAAACAATAGGATGACATGGGGATTATGTTAACTTACCAGCTTTGTTAGAGATGCAGTGCAGTGATGAATAAAGATACAAATCAATCACTAATTAAACAACCAAGTAACCTTAGAATCTTGGTCACTAATAAAGACCAAAATGAAAGCAAAAAGTTTCAGAATTCAAGAAACAGCCTTAAATCAACGTCAATTACTTCCAAAACGTTAAAACTAGAAATAAAGGAACTACCTTTTATTTAATTCAAGCTTAAACTACAATGATCCGTATCTGAACTAAACTATTGACGAGAACTACGCTGGCATATCCCATCGGAGAACGGGATCAATTGCTCTATTGACTCAATCACCCTTGGGCTTGGTAGACTCATGCTTGGGCCTGGGCCTGGGCCTGAGCCGGCGCCTGTGAATGGACGAGGGCTCAGCGTCGCGAGTGAGCTTGATCAGGAGCTCAGACTTAGGCTCGGGCACAAGCCCGGGCTCGGGCTCGGGCTCGGGCACAAGCTCGAGCTCGGTCACATTACCGCGCATGAGCATGAGCCAGTACACATCCGGGACAACGAGTATGACCCTAAACATTATGAACCTAAACACGCGACCGAGCATAAACCAGGGTACGAACTCGGGCTCGGGCTCGGGCTCGGGCTCGGGCTCGGGTACAAGCTCGAGCTCGAGCGCGGGCTCGGTTGCGAGCGTGGGCTCGGGCTCGATCACGAGCTCGCGCTCGGTTTCAGGTTTTGCACCCTTGGAACTTAGTGAACTACAAAGCTGTCCAAAGGCAAAGATGGTTGACCAAATTGATACTTTAATAGGAGCATTTCCATCCTTGCAAGACAGAGAATAGTTGAC
>JANIJF010000006.1:66186628-66196901 GCA_024520955.1 Erythroxylum bequaertii
GGGTTTGGAGGGGTTTGAGAAACCCCTATGTCCAGATTGTCGCTTTCCTCTGGCTGTCATACCCTGTTCTTTCACAACAGGAACAGCTGCTGTAATGGGTTCCTCAGGAATGTTCCAGCCATCAGAGGCATTCCATTTATCTGAATACCTCGGCTGATCTTTTGTAGAAATCACACACGATTTCTGGTGATGCTTAATCGATTTTTGAGCATTTCTACTTTCATAAGAATCTGTTGGTTCTACTGAGACCCGTTGGTGCCATGATCCATGCATTTTTCCTGGCCTATTTTGCCGATCTTCCACTTTTTTTGACTCCAAAGTAGAACCTACCATTGCAACAGATGCATCAGAAGTTTGAGACCTTTCAGCACCAAAACAACCTGATTCAGGTCTTCCAGGAGGATGGTCAGTTGTAACCTGACTAGCTGGAAGAATCCATGATTGGTGATTGCTTCCCTGCTGAGCCATTTCCTTAGCAACAGGCTTTGGAATGTACCTCTCCAATTCTGCCCTCTTGTTTTTCAGGCTATTCTGAACTGGTTGATGAATCTTTATAGATGGACCAAAAGTGTCAACTGCAGTTTTCTGACTGACTGCATCAAAAACTTGAGTTATATTTTGCGACTGAACTGGAGCCCAGACAACAGCATCACCACTCTGGAATTTCTCTGTTAATTTATTAGCATGCATAGTTCTGGGCAACCTCCATGCATGCTGATATTTCCTCTGGTTCTTTAAATGGGTATGCACTTCCTCATAGGGTACAGGTGAACGCTGCTCTGAAGACAGGGGTACATCTTTAGAGTCAGTCTGAGGCTGAAGCGATCCAGGATCCAACTGAGGCTCAGAAGTTCTCTGTTCATCACTTTGAACCACATTTTCCAAAGCAGGTGTATCTCTCACAGCGGGTAAGGACTCCTCTACTCTCTGCTTGCTTTTTACACTTTTATTCTTCTTTCTATTATTTGTTGAAGACTCGCCAACACTTGGATTCACAGGCTGCCTTGACTCGATGTTTGAGGCAATCTCCTTGCTATCCTCATAAGAAACTGGAGATTTAGCTGTCACACCAACATTACCACTGCATGCCTCAGAAATAGTGGTAGAAATTAATTTTTCAGTAGGGTCCTTCTCTGATGGACTTTTTAGCTTTTGTCTGTAACCCAAGTGATTCTGCTTGGCAGCATTATTATCAGGAACATGAAGGATACTATTGCCAGTTGAAGAGTCTGAATGAACAACATACTGTTGCCATGACTCGGATTGCTCAAGCAGCACAGGTGCCACAGAAGCAGGCTTTGGTGCCTGCATCACTACCTCAATGGACAAAGTGGTAGATTTCTCAACCCCTGCAACACCATTTTCATTGCCCTGCTCATTAGCATTTCTGTTGAAAACCACAGTAGAGCTTGATTCCCCGGATTTGATACCAGCCAAAGTTGGTTGGGCTGGAGCCACGACATTCTTCTTATTAACAACATCACCAGCAAGAACAGTTTCTAATTTTGAAATTATGCCATCTCCTGCTTCCGTACGCCTGTTCAACTCTTCCAATTTTGCTAGAGCTTTGGCCTTTTGATCTCTTGTTCGTTCTTTCTCCTCCCTCTCTCGTTGTTGGTGATGTTGCATGGCTACCTCTCTCATCTTAGAGCGCTGATTAACAGGCTCAATAATCAGTAAAAGGATATTTCACCTGACAGTAGAAGGAAATAAAATGGAAAAAAAAAAAAACAAGTCACCTGTGCTTGGCTACCACAAGCATTAGAAACGGGAGGCAGAGACTCTCCATCCTTTTCTTGAAGAAATTGACGAGATTTTTCAGAGGCCCCCACTGATGTATGGCCTTGCTGATAAACAACAGAGGCACTTTCAAAATCTGATGATACAACACCTGGTCGGTCTGTGACCTGAGATTTCCTCCACAATCCACCAGTCTCTTCTGCAATAAGTCTTCCACTACCACGATAATCAGCCCTACCATGCATGCCACTAGTAGATCTGAGAATCTAGGTATTAGCGCATTCTGAAGATTGGCATTTCAGA
Organism: Erythroxylum bequaertii; assembly: GCA_024520955.1. NCBI lineage: Eukaryota > Viridiplantae > Streptophyta > Magnoliopsida > Malpighiales > Erythroxylaceae > Erythroxylum > Erythroxylum bequaertii. The sequence goes on from JANIJF010000006.1 coordinate 66,188,672, forward strand.
AGTATGTCCAATTAAAATAAGCAAGTCATAAACCCACCTGGTGGTAAGTACTCCATCTGCACCAGTTGATTGAAGGCTTCTATCCCCAGTGGTCGCATAGTCTTCATGGGAGGCACTGTTGATAAAACCAACAGTTCTATCCAGCAATCCATTATCCATACCAGAAGCTTCACTTGAGTTATTAGTTCTAGCCTCACGAACTTGCAATGTATTCTTAGACTCCAACCTATGGGAAGTGGATTTAACATCAAGCTTTCCCTCAGAAACGCGAGCCTTAACATTCAAACCTTCTATTTTCTGAATCAGACTGTGGTCTTTTGATGTTGATGACACCTCATGGAACATAAAAGCTGAGTGATCTGCATTTTCAAGTTTCCTTGTTGGCCAATCATGAGATGACTTGGCATTTCCAACCGTTTCAGGTGCCTTGGCTTTCAAAGCCATACGTGCTTCATTGTCAATTACCTCCAAAGCTTCTTCAGCAAGTGCCTTTCTTGTGCGCATTCTTTCATCCTTGTTCTCTCCTCTCCATCCACTCTCCCATGATGAGTTCCTGGGATGATCTGCCCCCCCAGGACCTGATGCATTAATTGTCATGGACTCATTCCACTTCTGTTCATCTTTTCTTTCCCAACCATCATGCTGCTTGAGAAGAACTTTGTATGGTCCTCGAGCTTCTTGAGGATTCCCAGGTTCCTCCTGTTCTGAAACCTTTGATTTACCATCAGGGCCAAATCCAGAGGATCTACCACGAGGATTGCCAGAATCAGGGACATCTTGTCCTGAATAACCATTAAATGCAGTACGGCCCATGGCCATTGTCATAAGTGCAATATTGTGTTCACTGGCACCATAGTAACCCATAGGAGGACCATAATATGCATCATAAGGCACGTGACCAGAATAAAAGCCAGGCCTAACTGGCATACCAGTACGAACATAAGGATCACGGACATTAGGTCTCAACATTTCTCCATTTTCTTGATGGGGTCTTCTGGGCCCAACTCCTGGAGGAGGAACAGGCTGTTTGTTCGCAATTGCAGTTTGGGGGATTTGTGGACAGTAATACGTAAATGGATCCGTGGGAAAACCACCTGGTGCAACTGGTGGACCAAAATTTGAACCTCCCAAAGGCCCTCTGTACCAAACATCACCTGGATGATTATTTACAGGAGGAACGCACCATGCATCGTAATGCTGAGGGGGAATATTAGAATAAGGATAGAGTTGAGGATCACCATGCCACTTCTCCACACCAGCTTGGGCACGATCTTCACCATATATTGTATCCACTTTTCTCAAAGAAGTCGCAGTTTCACTTCTTAAGTTTCCATGTGTAGACACATCAGCTGAAAAAAATGCACAGAACCATCAGTATAACAGAAATTTCATGTAGGACAAATTTTGACTATAGGTCAAAGCATAGTACAAAGAAACAAACCTACAGAATTCTCGATCCTCTGTTTCCCTGCTGTCACCACACCAGAAGACGAGCTAGGCCGACTATGATAACCATGGTCTGTAATCATAAAACTTGGTAAATAAATCAACAAAGGTATAAAATATTAAAAAAAATCCAAGATTTGTAGAAAGATATCACTAAGGAGTAAGGAGCCAATCAAGAATCAAACAATTAGTATTGTGAATGACCGGAGATTTTTTCAAAGATTCAAAATGTTGAAAAAACAGAATAACAACCACATTTGAAAATGTCAAACCAATCATAAACAGTGCCAGTAACCAAGCAAGATTCGTTAGTAGCAAAATTTAAAGCAATATTCAAATTTCAACCTTGGGAATCTGGGTTCCTTCCAGAAAGTTCTTTTTCTGAACCAAGAGTAGGAAAATCTCCAGAAATCAGAGAAAAACCATCATTTTTGGAAGATTTCACTCCCTGAAGTGTCATAATATCCAAGTCAGGTAAGACATTGATTTTGAATCAGCTTGAGTAGAACAAATAATTGACTTTAACATTTCAGATAATCATTAATAAATCAAGAATATTTGATATCAGGGTGGAAGGGAGAGGAAAGGGGCAACATAAAAAGATCAAATAATAATTCTACCTGAGATAAGGGGTACTTATATAAAAATGATTTTATAGTTCAAGTGAAGTAGAATTCATTCACGCTAACAAATTGGCAAAGTTGCATTCAAATCCTACAATTCACTTCCCAATATTTAAGATACTAAATAACACAAGCTACAACTTATTCTTCCAAAATTTAATTAAATGCATCTGTCCCACAGATAATGAAAAATATTTTAAATTAGCATTTCAACAAACAAATTTTGGAATTAGAAGACGAATCCTCAATTTGTTACCAAACAAAAGAATTGGAGTTGAGCCACCAAATACCAAATCCAATTTGTAGCCTTAAACTTCAGAATTAGCAGGCACTAAACACAATGCAAATCCAAGCTAACCCTACAATACTAAGTGTAACAAAAATAATGATCTAAACTCAGACCCCCTAGAACACATAATAACAGAGGAATTCAATTAGTAAATGAAATTAGAAAGCAAAAGCAGTTTTGATTAAAAAAGAGCCAATGATATATTTCTCATTTGTGCACAAACTTGTGGAATGAGAAGCCTTTTCTTTTGCGACTGGAATAACTAATAAAGCAAATTAAGATGCTCAGAATTAATAACTTAGAATTCAAAACCATGGCTGCAGGAAAAGATCAGTTTTCCATGTTTATGGTAGAATAACTTGAAATTTGAAAGTATATTTAGGTCATCTCCAATCAGCGTCTAAATACAGATCTAAACGAATGTTAAAAAATCGACAACGACCGCAAGTCAAAATAACACTTGCAAAGAAACAATAAAAAGTCATGGAAAATGGAACACAAATTGATTTAATGGTAATAAGTATCCCATTACTCGGTGTGTTGGTTAAAATGCAGACTACATGTTCGATTATAGAATAGAACAACATATAGATTTACCTCTAGATAATGAGAACTACAGTACATGACCATTCAAACAAAAATCTTAAGGACACCATACCAACTTTTCTGATGCACTACTTGCACCCCATGCTACAGAGTTATCAGGCAAAAGCTCAGCAAACCGTGATAATTGTGCACTACCAGGTCTTGTTTCAGCACTACGAGGACGTGATGCTGCAAGTGATGCCTGATTTGATGTCAATGCTCTTGAAGCTGACGATGGCCTTGAATTCAAACCTGACACATTATTCATAGGTTCATGGTTTATGTCGCTACCAGCAGTTGATGGTCGAGTGCCACTTTCACCAGATGAAGGGCGGCCACTGAGAAGGCTTGGAGAACCACCATTAGCATTTGGAGAGAGAGATGAAGTTCCCCAAGCATTTGATGTTGAAGATGATGATTTACTGCCCCAGTTATGGGTTCCCCTGTCAGTTGCCAGAGATTAGTCATTTCAAGTAGAAAGGCAATAAAAGAAAAACTATCTCCACTCAAAATAATAAGTTTGACAACAAGTTACAATAACTGAAGATAAACAAAAGAAACAAAATTGTAAAATATAGAAAATAGCATGGTTAGATGAATTACTCACTTTGGAACAATTTCAACATTTGGATCCAAATCAGGATTTTCTAACCTTAAAAAGAAGAGATAGAGCAACATTAAATTTAATATGAAGAAATGTGTCACATGATCAGAAAAAGTTTAGTGGAAAAATCGAATACCTCTGGCTGGGCAAGTTTATTGGTTTAGGGACAGCAACTTTCCCCAAGACAGTCATCCCACCTTTTCTCGCAGAAGCCCATCTGCAACCCACAACTGAGAATTTCATATATATGCATTTCACATCCTTCAGGAACATCCTAAAACATCTAATCTTAAAAAATCCAATAAATGTTCCTACCAAAAAGAAAGAAATTCAAAACATGTCTAAAGATATAAATCATTCACACACTTGTGATCTTTACATTGTTATGCTTACTAATTTAACACCACTGAACAGTTGTCATGTTTCAGCGATCATAATGAAATTATAATTTGGTAAAAGTGCAACAGAATGTATGCTAGAAAGGGAAAAACATTGGTACTCACACACATAGATCAAGAGAAAGTTCCCACAAAAAAATAATACTCAACGTTGAAATGTATTTATGACTGGTATGAAATATCCATTGATCACTAAAGATCAAAGATATTATACACACAAACTTGATACTAGTTTTGAGTATTATAAAAAAAATCTAATATAACATTAATATAAAATAAACATTTCACTGAAAGAGAGAAACAAATTTAAAAGATATGCAGCAATCAAAGTCCAAATCATTATATGATTTTAATCAAGAAGAGGTTAGGCATTACTAATTTCTTTCACTCACTGGTGAGTACGTAGATCAGAAACAACAAAATAAAAAACAAAACCCAACCCAAGACCATGTCACCCAAAGATGAAGGTTCAAGAGCATCCAAGAATCTTATTGATCTTTTTAAGTACAAATAAGTGAATCATATTTGCATTTTAATTTTGATCAAATGTAAATAGTAATAGCAAGCCAAATCAAAATTACATTTATTAATTTCAATTTTTTATTTTCACAAAAGCTAAATACTGCATATTAAAATGGAGGCAGGCAATTAACTAGAGAATAGCCTAATAACTTCCTAAAAAGACGACATAGCATTGTATCTGCCAAGAAAAATAACATATACAATAAAAAATGAATAGTTGCAAAAGGTATGCAAACATAAGATCAACATACCTGCGCTCTCCAGCCAACATGCTCGAGGTCATAATTCAGTTCTTTTTAGCAAGGTCATCCAATGACCTTATCAAAAGACCTGTCAATTAAAATGCCCATAAAACTCCACCACGAGAATGAATTGGCACAACAGAACAAACACATAAGAGCAAGAAAATTAATTATTGGAGACGAACAAAACATTCATGCAGATCAAGATGCAATAACATCACTCATATATTAAACCCATTGGTAAAGGAAGATATCAAGGTTCAGCAAAAGAAAATTAAAACCACTGAAACAACGATGCACAAAAGTGTCTAGAGCCTCACAGCTACTATACACAATTTCTTTAACATCTTGTGTATCCGTACATTTGCGAAAATCAGGAATTCTGCCCATAAATTGCTAACCGCCAACAAGTAGCAAGAATGAAGTTAAGCACTAAATAGCTCAGACGAAATTTCGTTTCACCATTTACATTACAGCTACTGTTGTCCACATTTCTATGCAAGAAAATCCTAACACCTTCAGTGAGTGTCCAAGTAAGTACTAAAAAATACTGAAGATATGTCCTCAACAACTGTCCATTGAGATTCATACACCCAATGAAGGTACAAATAACAACATTAAAGACTCACTTTCTTCCATAATATCGAACATTCCGAAAGAAAAACACCAAAAAGAATCAGTAAAAAAAACACATTTTTAGACAATTAAATACGTAAAACAAGCAAGGAGCAAAATTGTAAAGCACGGAAAAAATAAATAATGATAATGACAATCGCCGTTTCGTTTCCTCAGGAACCAAACAAACGCCAGTAACATCAACAAGCAACAGTCTAATTGGCAATACCTAGAAAAAGAAAACCAATTGCCTCAGACAAGACACTTCAAAATTTTCAATTTGTATTGCAAATTATATTCCTTTTTGTGTGTGTGCGTACGTGCGGAACTGGAAACCCTAGATGTACAGAGGTAAAAGTCCCAATGAATGCGCTGATTCGAGGAGATAATACACGTAGAAAGTACGATTGATAGGAAGGCCTCGGAGGCGGCGGAGAGAGGAAAAGATATTGACGAACAACAGAAGAATCGATATAAAGAGTGGTGGTAGATCTCTAGAATCTAGATCGGAGGAGAGAGAAAGTTGATGAAGAAGCGAGTTTGCCGGTAAATATTTGACAGGGATCTTCGAACCCGGAAATTTTAAAAATACGTGAACGTTTTTTCAGAATACTAACTACTTCTATAATAGAAAATTTGTGATGATAATGAGTAGGAAAAAAGACGCCGTTTATGCAAAACACAAAATTCACATTTCTCCCTCTTTAATATGCGTGACAAATTAGAGTTAAGGCTAAGTTGGCGGCACCAGTGAATTGCATTAGCTGTTATTTAATTTTATCACCGGTTAGTTAATAGCTGATTTTATCAATTAATTTAATTATTAAATAACATTAATTATTTATTAAAAATATTTAATAAAATTAACTATTTAATATTACCTGTTGATGTGTAAAATAAATTATGAAAATATGATTAAAAAAGGAAACAATATTAAGAAAGCTCTTACCTTGCGAAAGTGTGTATTGAATTGAGTCCATGATTGTCATTTCTTAATTTTAAGCCAGCGATATATTGTTACATCATTTTATGAGTTTATTTGATACACATTTAATAATTATATACTCTTTATTCAACAAAAATATAAAGAAAATTTTAAAATTCAAATTATTATTTGTATAGTTACATGTTTATTATACTTCTACTTCTAAACTGAAATTGATTTGTGAGTAATCTTTAATATAAGAGTTGGCCTAAATGGTAAAATGGAACTATCCTTTCTTTATAAAACATAGTTTGAATATTTTGATTTTAATATGCCAAACAAAGATTGAATTTAAAAATTGTGTTTTATACTCATGATACCAAAAGGAAAAGAGGTAATACAACTTTACATAATAAAGTGAGGAGACTAAAATTTCTTGTTAATAAATAATACAATAACCTAATTATTTTAGTTCATCTTTAGATTAACTTTTTTTAATAAAAACATATTTTGAATTCAAATATTATTTAAAGAAGAGAAAAAAATAATTTGTATGACCTAAAGGCAGTCCAAAAAATTATTGAGATATTGAAAAGCAAATTATTTTCTTAATGTGCGCACAATATATTGTTGTTTACATTCTTATAAAATGATCATAAAGTTTTATGTTTTTTAAACTTTGTTAAGAATATACGTTATAATTTTGTAAAGGCCTTAGATTAAACAATCTTTATTATGTTAATGAAAAGTTCAAAAAATCTAATATATTAAGACTAAAATTTACTCAATCCATTAAATTTTAACAAATTAATATTTAATTATTTCAACCCTAAAGAAAACAAATATATTGACCCAATTGCTTTTTTTCAACTTGTATAGGTTAAGCCAAAAGAATATTAGTACTAAGTATATCAAAACTTGAGAATCGTATATGGTGCATTTGAAACCAAAAAAGAAAAAGAACGGAGGTCAACTAGGAAGCTCTTGGTGTTGTTATCTAAGTCAGAAGCATACATGTAGATGAACTTGAATGGTTGGTAATGCCACCCTTCTTCCCAACTAAAAAAATGATTTAGGTTAATATTTATGACTTTGATCTCAAGTTGGCAAGGTTAAATAATTTGTAATTTCTCAATCGAATTTTCAGCCGTTTAGGCAAGTGTATCGAATAATTGTTTCCCTCCATATACGTAAATGGCAGAATGCCTAATTATTCTCATAATTAAATTGTATGGCACACATCATAGTAATCTCAAAATAAATATGGGCAAAGTGTGTGGCATTACATCTTAGTAATCTCAACTTAATATGGGCTTCGTTCGACAAAACTATACTTCGTACATAAAGTACTTCAAGCATAACCAAATCCAATAAAATACAATAGAAAGAGGTTGTAGATAGGTGATTAAGGTACGAATTGTTCTTCCACTAATGTAAAACTTCAATAGGTAGCTATTTTGTGGGTCTCTCATCCATTTATTCCAGAGGCATTAACATATACCCATAATTCATTGAGACGACCAATGAAATGGATGGGAGAATCATATTGTGCAATGGAGTATGCATTGTTGGTATCTACAAAAGTTGTGTTGGCCCATAGAGACCTCCTCAAGCTGACAGCAAGCTGTTTAGCTTCATTTGTAATGTCATATCTAGAGAACTTCCTTACAACCACATGTCTACTAGCCCATATACACGATTTCAGGTGCAATTCAAGGAGTGGAACTATTGATTGGGCTGAAAATTTCTTGGGCAAGTAGAACCTAGAAAAATATGATCATGAAGAAAAGCGACCAGCTCTTAGGACAATGCTTGTCACCACATAAGCTGTCACTGGAATCCTTAAATAGTTCAAGTTGGTACCTTGGATGTATTAGAACAACCTGATGGAATCAGCAACATACTGTAACATCCCACCCTCTACTGGAAGGGTAAAATAGTAAAATTGGCATAGGATGAGATAGATCGGAATGATTTAGGA
>JANIJF010000006.1:66210122-66220734 GCA_024520955.1 Erythroxylum bequaertii
TACAAATTTAGCTAAGTAGGACCCGTTAATTTAAGATAAAATATATTCGAGTTAAAGGGATCTTGAGTTACTCAACAAGTCTTATAATAAATAAAACTCCAGTTTTATGCTTGAATAATAAAAGACAACAATCACGTTCTCAACATGTAATTAATATTTAAATAAATGATTTAGTTTCAATGGTCCAATTAAACAAAAAATTTCATTTAACATTATCATTCATATAAAACATACAATTTAATATACATCAAAATATATAAAACATATAAATAAAACCAAGCAATTTCCAATGCAAATATAATTAAATTAAATTTATAAAACATCAAGCCTTGCTAGATTCTAGTTATTAATCTTCATAATAAAAACTAACATTTACAGCTTTTTGGAAAATTAAATTAGATTAAACTCATTAATTTCTGAACGAATCAAATTTCTATTCCAAATAGAAATTTAATTTGATATTAAAATAATTTTCATATTCAATTAAAATTTATTTCTAATTATCTTGACCTCTTTAATAAAATTAACTAAAAATAATTTTCAATAAATTACTCTTCTTACTTATTTTAATTTAGAAACTCATTTTTTTAAATTTTATAAGTAAGTCATTCTAATCTAATTAGAAAACTATTATCTAATATTAAAGGAAACCGGTTTCAAAATTAAATTTTTTTAAAAGTCTTTCATTATCTAATTAGAGATTAATTTCTTAATTAATTAGAAAATTAATCCTCAATAAATTTAATTTTTTAAAAAAATATTAAAGAATTGTGGGAATTATACCTTGTTTAATAAAATTTGGATCGACTCCTTAAGAAAGTACTTTTCTTATTTAATTAGAGATTAATTTCTTAATTAATTACAAATTAATTCCTTAATAAATTAAAATTTTAAATTTTTTAAAGAATTATGGGAATTATACCTTATTTAATAAAATTTAGATAAACTCTTATATCAAATAGCATAATAGTGTTAATATGAAAAAATCTTTGTTAATTTTATCTTAATCAAATATTTTTGGAATGTTATTTTTAAGTACCAAAAAAAATCTTCAAGTAGTTTTCATTATTATTAGCTCAAGGTTTTTATTAGCTTCTTCATCTAAATCACACTCCTCTTTATTCAAATGTAGGGGCAAATTTCCCGTTGCTTCATCATCTTCTTTTTGTTTTTATTTGAGTCATTTTTAGTTCCTGTTTTATCACTGAAATTTCTTGATATATACTAGATATCTTTTTCTTTTGTTTTTCTTGGCTTATCTAACATGTTTGTTAAATTGCAGGTGGACAAGGATGTTAGTGGTAAGATTTGGCTAGGGGTTTTAAATGATTCTTGAAGTTTCATTTTGTATTCTTTTTGCAATTAGTGGTCATGGATATGATTTATAACTTCTTATAGAAATTTTTGATCTTTTATTATCACATTAATTTGTTTTTCCTTTTATTCTAATTGATCATTATCTATTATTTCATTGCTATTTATAAAGCTATCATTTTCTAGTCCTAATCCTTCATTATCAAGTTCTTTGTTAGAGTAATCTTAGGAGTCTTCACTATTCGTAATCATTAAGGCTCGGATTTTTATCTAATATCTCTTAGTCTAATTCTAAGTTTTTGAGCCTTTGTTTATCATACAATATTTTCTTGTATGTCCTTTTTTGTTGCACCTATAATATGTTTCTAAATTTGGATATTGAAAAGAAGTTTTTAAGTTTCACTAGCATATCTTTTGGTTGGTTTAGGTTTCATGTAAAATCTTTTATATTTTTATGTAGAGATTTATTATTATTTTTGTTTCAAGGGGCTTTAGAACATTCTTTACAAGTTTTGTGATTATCATTATAAGAAATATCAAATTGTTGACAGAAAGATCCTAATCCTTTTTTTTTTAATATTTCGTATTTTAATAAATTTTGAAGTTTCATATTTTAGCAAAGTTTCAATCCTTCTTTTTGGGTATAACTAATCATCTTATCATAAGTCAGTTATTTGTAAGGGGTTTGATCATTATGGTTTTAATATTATTTCTCATTTTTCACCTAATAGAGGAGGAAGTCCTACTAAGAACTTCTTCCAAAATGGTTAGTTTAAATCTTCTCTAAACATGACTCTAGTTAAAAAGGTGTCTTTGTAGTATTGGAAATATGAAAGTTTTTTGCGCCTAAGGTTGGATAATAACTTGGCAATCTTATCTTTCAAGTATGAGGGATTGCCTATGAAATGGAAAGAAATTGGTAATATCAAAGTAGGGACAACATCTTGTATAGGCTCACTGTTCTTATCTAAGATTATCTCACCTTTTTTTTTTAACTCTAATAGATTTCAGAATATCAAGTCTTTAAGATTCGGTCAAGTGGTAATCCCATTGACCTTTCAATTATCTAAAAATGTGGCTGACATGGTTAGAGGTTTGTGATGAGGTTCTATAGACATCAACAACCATTGTTATTTGTTAAAGCATACCTAATTTGTTATATTCAAAAATTCCAAATATGTTCCACTTATACACGGAGGATGTATCGTACATAGTCTTTTGTAAGACATTAGCTTTTTAATTAATATCTATATTAAGGGCAATAACGTTTAACTAATATGGTTTTACATTGTTTTGTTAGTGAAGTTTGTTCAATATTGGGGAAAGAGATTGCAGGTTATTAGATTTAGTGTTGTTATCTTGTTTAATCATATTAACTTCTTAGGAGCTACTAGTTTAGATCCTAGCTTAGCTCTTAGTTTGGATGGTGTTTAAGGCATATGATGTTGAAGATTTTGGGAAGTCAATACGTTTATTTATCCTATTTAATTGGCTTTGAATGATATTAAGAAATTCTTTATTATTCTTTTTCCTAAATTGGTTCGAGTTTTTGCTATATACTTCACAAGGCTTGAATATTAGGGTTTTTTTTCAAATCTTTCTTAGTTATCACTGTAGGATTTTTATAAGATTTTCTCTATTCTATAAAGTTATTATCCTATCATATACACATAACTATTAATGTAAATATTTTGAGATATAACGTTTTGATATCTTTGGGGTTCATATTCTCACTTTTATTTCTTATTTTCAAAGGGAAAGTTATAACTATATTTTGTTTGAAATGAATTTTAATTTCATAAAAGGAAGACTATATTTTTTCTTTTATTATAGTTTCCCACATTTTTATTTTGATTAATTGCTTTAAAAGGTTAATTTATTTGATTTTCTTGCGTATATATTACAAACCAATTAAAGAATAAAATTCATGCTCTATGGTTAATAACAAACTCATAATATTTTTTCTTGAATTTGTTTGCTGTGATTTAAAGAATAAAAGTTATTATGAAAATATTTTCTGTTGATCGAAAATTCTTTCTCTATTGCAACAACTCATTGTTTACATTTTCTATTATTAAGGAAAATGTTAGTGACGTTGAGGGAGATTGTTGTTCACTGTTTTTGTAAATGGTTTGGAGAATTTTCATTGTAATCTACTCACTGAAGGGTTAAAGATGAGATATCAAATATTGGGTGCCTATGTAAGTTTTTACTAGGGATGTTTATCATTGAAGGAATCCTAAGGAATCTTCTTAGGTCTTTAGTAGATGTTAAGACACTATCATGAAATCTAGAACTCTGTAATTCTAATTTTTGCAGAAAACAACTTCACCTTACTATCTATGCATCACTTTATCTCTTTAATCTTTTTATTTGGACTCAAAGGCAAAGGCGGACCTGGATTCACTACACCTTCAAGTATCCATTCTTTAGACATGCTAGTATCTTTCCATTTTATGGACTTTAGGATATGGTGTTGGATTTTGTCAAATCTATTTATAAGAATAGGATTTACCAATGTATTAAGGCTTTAAAGGCAAATACAGTGTTCATGATTTTGTAATGTATTTTGAATTAATGTTGTAAAGGAGTTGATCCTATATTCATTTTATAATTATTAGTCTTTATTTGAAATTTTTTATCCCTAAGGAAAATCATTAGGTTTAGGTAACAATCAAATAAGAACGACCTGTGCAAAGACCAGTGCCGGCCCTGGGCAGGGGCAAGCAGGGCACCTGCCCAAGCTCCATCATAAAAAGGGGTCCCATGGCTCCCATCTTATAATAAAAGAGTCCCAAGATGGCTTTTCGTACAGCAATTGAATTTGTGGTGATGAGATTTGTTGGGTTTTTTTGTCAAACTCATTTTCATCCCTATTAACAATATCTTTGTTGGATCTAGTTAGATACGTCTTCTTCAGATCACTATGAATGGCCTTAATGGAAGACCGGTGTTGACCGACTCAATTATATTGAAAGGATCAAGCTTTACAATTAGTTTTTTTATTTTCTTATGAGCTGAAACTTTTTGTATAAGACCTAGAAATGTTGAGAAGTATTTAGTATTTTACATCATAGATGGATTACATTCCCTGCAATCTTTTACCTAGCTATAGTAATCTGGCATTTTATGCATTGACTTTTTCTCAAAAAAATAAAAAATAAAAATATAGATAACGTTGGTGGAAATCGTTGGTGAGGCTGTTAATATTTTCATTTTTCAAGAGTAATAAACGTAACCAATTTTCAAGATTCAACTTTAATTTTTTATACTTATAAATAATTTTGAAATATTTCGGTGTATTTTTATCTTCTAATTTTTTTATTTTCCTCAATATATGTATTTAAGGTATTCCAATTCCAAAATTAGCAGCAAAAATTTTCTCGATTTTGTCTTCTGAATTCTGAGTATAATGAAAATGTAAAGTTTCTGATTTTTAATATATTTTTAGCTTATTAAATATTTGAATATGTTATAATTAATTTGTAATTTGTCATTAACTTGGACATTATATTAGCTTATTTCCTAAGTATGTTAATTTCTTGTATTTTTAGAAATTAGTGTCTCTTTATCATTAAAATTTGCTCTTTGTTTTTTTTTTAATATTAGACATTATATTTTGCTATTTATTTTTTTCTCTATCACAGATATAATACTATTTATATATCTTTGTGATATATTGTAAAGTTATTAGAGTTTGGTTGTACCTGCATACTTCTTCCAGTTTCATACAAGTGCTTTTTTTCTTTTTCTGGTCCAACTGTGTTATAATTGGTTTATATTACATTGCTTAAAAAGCATTTGTCTGGCAGTAAAAATAGAAAAAAAAAACAAACATTTAAGCTTATAAATTAAGTCATTTGTGTTTCATACAAACATATAAACTTAAGTATATTATCAATTTATTGAGACTTTTTTTTTTAATTTCGCCCAGGGCCTATAAAACGATAGGAACGGCCCTGACAAAGACTAGACTCTTTTGAACTTAATAGTGAATCCTAAAAGTCATAGAATCTAGTATCTATAAATACTATTAATATGGAAGTGTTTAACCCTACTTTAGTAAGGGGATTTACTTTTAATTGCACTAATCCTGTACAAATGTACTTGAAACTTTTTTTTCTTTGTGTTTATTCATTGAGAATTAGGTCAATAGTTGGATGGTTTTAAAAAGCTTTGAAAAAGGAATATCACATTCCTCAGTTTTGATGGTGTAATCCAAATTTTGGAGGAGTGTGAACTTTGATTATTGATAAATTTGTTCCTTTAAACTTTAGGGATTTCCTAATTATCAAAAAAAATTTCAAAGTTTTCAATTATTATTTCATCATTGCTCACGATTCTCTCATTAGTATTAGAGTTAGATGCACTATAGATAGATGTAGATCCCATAAAAATCCATTTCTTTGAGAATATTAATCTTTCTAATTATAAATAGGCTAAACCAACATACTTACAGGCTACGCCATGGCTTAAACTGTCGGGACCACCTTGGAACGAAACCAATAATCTCAAATAAATAGATTTAATTCTAGATCCTTACCCCCTCCATAAATAGTGCTCTCAGAGAGGGTAAATATCAAGTATTGAATATGATTACTTGAGATTATTAATTTAATTCCACTAAGGGTAAGTGGTCCCAACAATTTGAGCCAAGGAGTGGCCTGTAAATCCGTTAGTTTAACTTACTCATTACCGGAGAGATCAATTCTTAAGGAAATACATTTTTATAAGATTTAAAAATGTATTTCTCTTTGTCGTTGTCCTTTTGCATTAAGATACCTCTGTATCTTTGATCGTAAGCATCCGATTATATAATCTTAAAGGCATTGGGATTAGCTAAATGTTAGATAAGGATGTCTTTGACCGTTTATTTAATTTGTTTCACTAGGCCAGTATGTTTCTTTGACCAAGGCTTTGGGTTCTTTCTTAATATGTGATAAAGGGGTTTACAAAGCCTATTTAGGTTTCTATAAAAATCCATAAAATAATTTAGGCTACCTAAAAATCTTTACAACTGTCTTTCAGCAAGTATTTCATTGGGAAATTTGCTGCTAAATTTTAATGTTCTCTCAATGGGTATAATTATGTTATCATGGATATAGTGTCTTAGAAACCTAATCTTAGTTTGAAAAAGACTAAATTTTATTTTGACACCACTAATCCATTTTTCCTAACCACATAGAAGAAAGTCTTGATGTGATTAAAATAATGCTCTAGCGTTAAGGAGAATATTAAGACATCATCAATATAAACAACACAAAAATTAGAATGAGAGCAAATATCTCATTCATTGTCCTCTAAAATTTAGATGATGCATTCTTTAGCTTAAAAGGAATCACATTCCACTCATACTATCCAAATGGAATAGTAAAATGGTCCAGAGGAAGAGATTGGATCTCCAAAACCAAGTTGCTATTGGATCTCCAAAACCGAGGGTAAGGATATGGTATTTGAATATGTTTATTTGAGTTTATTAGTTGTGTCCTGTCCACTAAGGGTAGGTGGTCCTGGTAGTTTAAGCCAAAGAGTGACTTGTAAATCCGTTGGTTTAGCTTACTTATAACTAGGGAAACTAACTAATAATGTTAAAGAAATGGATATCTTTACAAGGTCTAAATCACGTCTTGCTATTAGGCTTTTGACTAGATCTAACCTATCTAATAGGTGTAACGTTGCTATCTCAGACTGGTCTTGCTCTAGAGAATATATGATCTTTATTTGTTCTTCTCTAAAGATGCTTATCTCTTTTTGTAGAATTTTAACAAATTTCTTCACATATCTAAAATAAAACATGGAAAGAATAAAGCATTAAAATAATAACAAATAAGAGAAAATCAAAGTAGATATGATAAAGGAAAATAAAGCAAATCTTGAATCCTATAACTTGATGGGCGACAGAGTCGTCCACTACAGTTTATAATATTCAAGGAAAATATCAACACAAATATTAAAGTAAATAACAAATATCATATCCTTTTAGACGGAGAAGTTTTTAATAGGACTTCTTCTTCTATTTGGTGAGAAAGTGAGAAACAATAGCAAATATTGACTTACGATGAGCTTATTATTACACTCAAAAAGAAGAATTGACTTTGCTAGGATATAAAACTCTAAAGATAATTGAAAAATGAGAGGTCCAAAACCAAAAAAGAATTAGAAACCTTTTGCCTATAATTTGATATTTCCTACAACATTAATAAAAAAACCTTATAGAGACTGTAGCAAAGCCCCATAAAAAATAGTTGATTCCTTTATAAAAATAAAATTTCGTATAAAAAACCCAAACCAAATATGAAATATGTGAACAAACTCTAAAACTTCCCTTTTACAACAAAATTTAGAAACATAATATATTATAGGTGCAATATAAAAGGTCACACAACTAGGTACTATAGATTCAATAAAAAAAAAACTTCAAAGCTTAGAATTAGAACAAGAAGTATTAGACAAAATCCAAGTCTTAATGATTTTTAATAGTGAAATCACCGGTGATTATTCTAACGAGGAGTTTGATAATGAAACCTAAGGCTTAAAAACTAATAGCTTAACAAGTAGTAATGAAACATTAGACAATGGCCAATTGGAAATAGGAAAACAAATTGATGTACTAACAAAAGATAAAAAAAATTCCTCCTAGAAGTTATAAACCATAACCCTGACCCTAAGCTATAAAAGGAATACTTGATGAAACTACAACAGTCATTTGAAACCCTAGTCAAAACCTACCTTCAACATCCTCCTCTACTTATAATTTGACAAACATATTAGAGAAAGCCAAGAAAAATAGATGCTCATAAATTACACTCTCTAGCTTATTCCAAGAAATTATAATGATCAATAAAGAATTGAAGATCCTCAAACAAAAACAAAAGGAAGATAGTGAAACAATCAAAACCCTGCTTCAATAAATTAATAGGGAATAATATGATTCGGATGATGGGATAATGAAAATTTTGAGCTTAACAATGCTGAAAATTTACTCGAAGACTTCCTATTCATACTTAACCAAATAACATCCAAAAAATATTTAATAAGGATAACCCTTAGGATTAACAAAAATTTTCAAATTGAAACAAATGCCCTTTTTGACATATGAGTTGCTTTAAATTGTATTAAACAAGGAATAATCCCCATAAAGTTGTTACAAAAAGCCAAGAAAGCCTCAAAGCCGCCAACAACTTAAAACTTAGAATACATTACAAAATTGGTACTTATATTTGCCAAAGTGAGTTCTCAGTCAAAACTTCCTTTATGATTGTAGAGGATATACACCATATTGTCATCTTAGGAACACGTTTCATAAAGCTTATAACTATTAACATAGTGAGCTACAACAACATTTCAACAAAAATCAATAACAAAAAACTTTGCTTTCCCTTCATAGAATAATCCAAAACTAGGAGTATTAATTTAATCAAAGCCCATTTAGTTTACAGAAACCGATTGAATTGCATAATAAATGTAAATTAAAAATAATTTCCATAATTGAAGAAAGATATAGTGACCTGAAAGGATAAAAAAAACAATTGCAGGACAAAAAAATCAAGAATTAAAAATTTATAGGAAACTATTAAAAGAGAAATTTATATTGATTTACCTAATGCCTTTTGAAATAGAAAACAACACATTATATATTTTCCCTATCAAAAATATTTTGATGAAAAACAAATCCCTACAAATGAACAAAGATTTAGAGCAATTTTACAAACAAGAGATCAATGTCTTTGTTTTGAACGTCTCATTTTTCAATTGTCTTTATAGTCTCATATTCTAAAAAATGTTTTAATCTTTCTTTTAGAATCTAACTAATAAGCACCCCATAAGTCAATATATTATAAGGAATTTGATCGTTGTGGCTTTCTCTAATAGAGGAGGAATTCTCACATTCTCACCTAATAGAGGATGAAGTCCTACTAAGAACTTCTCCTTCCAAAAGGGTTGGTTTGAATCTTGTCTCGACATGACTTTTGTTAAAAATGCATCTTAGTACCATTCAAAATCAAAAAGCTTTTTTCACCTAAGATTGGATAATAACTTTTTTTTATCTTTCAAATATGAGGGATCTCCTATGAAATGTAAAAAGATTGCTAATGTCAAAGTTGGGACAACATCTTTGATTGGCTCACTATTCTCATCTAAATGGTCTTACCTTTTTTATTGACTCTAACGGCTTTGGGGATATCTAATTTTTAAGATTTAGTCAAATGGTAATCCCATCAACCTTTCAATTGTTCCAAAAATTCGACTATCAAAAGCTCAACTATAGGACAATCAGATGTTCCTAATTGGGTTTTATAAGCATTAACAACCATTATTATTTGTTAAAGCATATCAAAGGTACTACACTTAGACATTCCAGCTATATTGCTCTCAAAAACTAAATAGGCATTGTACCTAGTTTTTTAAAGAAAAAATAAAGGAGAATTTATTAATTAAGAATTGAAATACAAAAAAAGTACGTAGGGGTATCCTTCTACACGTAAAAGATTAAATATGTTTCTTTACTCATAATATAAGTTTAAAGAGCATGGTAAGTGTTAGATCCCTAAGTCTAGATTGTGGGATCGTGCGAATATTAGCAAGCATTAGCCAATGCTTGGCACGCAGGTCGGCACGAAGAAGAAATATTAATGAGGGAATAAGGCAAAGTCTTGCGAGTTGGTGAGCAAAACCCGAGGAACTTGCGAAGTAGGCGACGGATAGAAGAAATATTGGTAAAGATCTCGAGAGTAAGCGAGATTCGATATGCATGGTTACATGTTGGCATGCATTGGCAGAGATCTTCGACGAGATGTGAGATTCGGATGTGAGGCCATGCATAGTTAGCGAACTAAGTCATGCGAAACCCGAGGGTGCGCGAAGGCATGCGAGAGAGGAAAGGCACATAAGTACTTGAATTCGGTGAGATAGGTCAAAGTTATATAAAATATGTGAGGTTTTATACTAACTTGGATTGTGACTTGTACTTAGTTATGGAGCGGCAAAATTGCACCATGAGTAAACTTGATCATGGAAGATGGGCTTATCTATGGACGTGCATTAATGGACCTATGTGAGGATAGGTCTTGGTGACCCCTCTCCCTTTAACCTAATATGGAAAGTATTTATAGGGTTTCGCGCGGGCCGGGTCGGATCAGTAGAGATGTTTCCATTTTTAGGCCGGGTTATCCGAAGTTCGTCGCGACTAACTAATGACGTTCGTCGCGACGAATTAAATATGTGCATTCGTCGCGACGAGTGAATTAAATTGGAAATAATTCGTCGCGACGAATGGACGTGCTTGTTCGTCCCGACG
>JANIJF010000006.1:66278812-66290191 GCA_024520955.1 Erythroxylum bequaertii
ATCATGAATGCATGTACAGTTGTTTCATGTGCACAAATTCACTGTTGACCAATACCAGTATGCATGACATTTTCTATCTAGTCTTAATCACTCTCACCCGTAGCCAATTTACTATTTTACCCTTCCCGTCGGGGGTGGGATGTTACAAATCAGATGTGGCAGGGAGTAGCCCCCGTGGTGAGAGAGACCGCCACAAAACTCCTAGGGGTTTCTAAGAGACAAGGGGAGGGTGAATGGAATCCTGGTGGTGGTTAGACAAGGTCCAAAGGAAGATAAAGGCGAAGAAGCGTGCTTTTAAAGATCTGTTGGAAACTGCTACCAAGGTGGAGCGAGTAACAAACAGAGTATGGTATAAATTGGCAAAACAAAAGGTGAAGAAGACGATCTTAGTGGTTAGAGGGGAAGCTTACGAGAATATGTACTGGGAGTTGGATACAGTCAAAATAACATAAATAATTTTTAAGTTAGCACGAGATAGGGCACATGAGATGGGAGATTTCAACCAAGTTTGTTATATCTGGGATGAAGCAGGACAGGTACTCATAGAGACCTAAGCCATCAAACAAAGGTGGCAGAGAAACTTTTATGGCCTTTATAACGAAGACAAATTGGTCAACTTAGAGTTAGGAGAACCTCTTATGTCGGGACAATACCTAAACAAGAACCTATAGGGGAGGATTACAAGGGGAGAAATTACAAAGGTTCTGAGGGAGATGAGGGGCAGACGAGCTGAAGGACCAGATGAGATCCCTATAGAGGTATGGAAGCGACTAGGCACTGTAGGTATTGCATGGTTAGTTTAACTCTTTAATGTGAACCTCGAGTCAGTCAAGATGCCTGATGAATGGAGGTTGAGTAGGTTAATCCCCTTGTACAAGGCCAAAGGAGACATCCAACAATATCACAACTATCGAGGCATCAAATTATTAAGTCATACCATGAAGATGTGAGAGAAGGTAATTGACAGGAGAATCTGGAGAGCTTTTTCGATATCAGACAACCAATTCAGATTTATGCTTGGTAAGTCTACAACAGAGGCAATAGATCTACTTCGAAGATTGATGGAATGCTACAAGGAAAGAATACGAGATTTGCATATAGTTTTTATAGATTTGGAGAAAGCATATGACAGGGTTCCTAGGGAACTCATATGGAGGCGTTTGGAGGCAAAGGGCATTCTTAGCACTTATATTCAAGTGATTAAGGAAATGTATAAAGGAGCATTGACTAGTGTAAGGACGATCGGAGGCGGCACGGAAGCATTCTCTATTGGTGTTGGACTACACCAAGGCCTGACTTTAAGTTCTTTTTTGTTCACATTAGTGTTAAATGAACTTACTAAACATATTTAATGAGAGGTACCTTGGTATATGATATTTGTGGACGATATTGTCCCGGTGGATGAGACCAAGGAGGAGGTTAATGCCAAGTTAAAACATTGGAGACAAGTGTTGGAATCAAAAGGTTTTCGAATGAGCAGGTTTAAGATGAAATATTTATAATGCACCTTTTCAGATATCCAAATGGTGCATGAGGCGGCGGTAGCAATTGGTACTGATATCATACCACAGAAATCAAGTTTTAAATACCTAGGATCTATCATTCAGCAAGATGATAATATCGATAACGATACAGTACATCGTATTAAATCTGGGTAGGTCAAATGACGGAGTGCGTCAGGTGTTCTCTGTGACAAAAAGGTCCCTATAAGACTCAAAGGGAAGTTTTATAGAATGGTAATTCGGCCAACCATATTGTATGGTGCAGAGTGGTGGCCTATTGAGCGTAGACATACGCAACAGTTATTGGTAGTAAAAATGCGAATGCTTAGGTTGATGTGTGACATTATCATAAGAGATAGGATACAGAATAGAGTAGTGAGAGCACGGCTACAGGTGGCTAGGATCACTGGCAAGTTGCGAGAGAAAAGGTTTAAATGGTTTGGGCCTGTGAGCAGGATGTCATATGATGCTTCGTTTTGACGTGGCGAGAGAATAAACCTTGATGACTACAATAGGAAAAGAGGGAGGCTTTATAAGAACTGGAAGGAGGTGATCAAGAGGGATATGTCAGGGTTGCCCTCATTGCCGCAGTGACTAGAATTAGAAAAGTCTGGCTTGATAGGATAAGAGTAAACCATATACCATAGAGCCCTCGCACCTTATCCCTACCGCCTAGGGAGTTTTTTTTTTTCAGATGTGGGGGGAAGATTCCTACGATGGCTGTAGCGCAACTAGTGACGTGAAAAGCTGGTCTTTGGAAGGCGAAAGGTAATAATAGATGATGGTCACCATCAGGTATATATATGGATTTACTACCAGTTTTAACCTATTTATTCTTTTTAACCTACATCACTATTATCATGTCACGTATGCATATAGGTTTACTGAAAATAGCCTCTCTACAACGTAGGGGTAAAGCTGCGTACTATCAGGCACCCTCAGACCCTGCTTTATTGTGGGACTTTGGGTTATGATGATGATGATGTTAATTTTAGAGAGATAAACAACCTCTAACTTTCCTACTTAATCTTGATTACTTTTTTAATACTTCTATCTAGGTTTTTATTGTTGAAATCCTCTTATATAGTATAATATATCATAATGTTTAATGTCAACATAAATAATTTTTTATACTCTCACAAATACCAAACATAAAATTGAAGCTTGATATTATATTTTATTGAATGCCTGTATATCAAAATTTTATATTAAAAACATTATGTTTTTTAATATGTCATCAAAAGTTTCAAAAATTAACATGGATGATACTAGCATTATTTTAAAATCTATGATAATCTAAACTAAACTTTTAACATAAAATTTATAAATAATCATAATTTTAAATAATAATTTCATATTTTTCATTATTTATACGACATAAATAGTCAAGTCAATGTATACAGAGCAGAGAGTTTTCCATTTTGCGAAGATTTAGAGAAGATCATAACATACGCACCATTCTATTTATAATTTTACAACGAGACTCTTTCTATAATTTGAACCTATTTATCAGTTATTTCAAAACTCACTCTTAAAAATGAGAATAAATAATAAATTATTTGAGGTTGAAAATTAGTGGAGCTTGTGAAACATGAAACACAAACGAAGGAAGCTAAAGAGTTGAATCTTAAAGGATATCAATAGATTCATTATACAACCTCTGAACATATGATTTAAGTTAGTAGGTTGTAAGCACAAAAAGAAGAGGATTAAAAAAAACCTTATCTTTGTCATTAAGATCGCACATTCAAAAGTATCGAAAACAAAAGGAACACCAATTCGATTTGTTTCCTTAGCATTGTTATCATTGTCTCTCTTTCAAAAAGCATGGGAATGGCAGCCTTATTACCTGAGCCAAAGTTATGCTTGTTGATGTCCGTAAGTAGTTATGAATGACATTACAAATCCCTTAATGACATAATCGTTAAGTAGGTGAGCTATGTTATTACATGCGAAGTCAAATTTCAAACAAATAGAAGTTTGGGAAGAGACTATGTTGGCTGTGGGGTTGGAATCTGTCCTGTAAGACCAACTTTACAACGGAGCATGCTCCCACTGAAAAAAGTTATTGTGACCAATATATTCTTGTCAAAGTGTTCTTTTAAATTTCTTAGATAGTTGGAGAGATGGTAGACTTTTGTGAAAAGAAGCGCGAAGTAAAGGACCATTAGCTGAAGGCGGTACTTGGTAGTGGGAAACACCGCACGCCAGATGCGTAAAAAGAGAACATAGTCTGCCCCCATACTTTTGTGCTCTTAATATGCGAAGCACGATGCAAAAGAAATACAAAAGCACTTCACTTTTACTTTTCGATGCTATTAATTATATGTTGTTCCATATCTGGTACTACATGGATATATAGCCTGATTATCCTTCTAAATTCTATGATTAGCACACAACCTAGGAGTGCGTAGAAGTGGCTGAGACAAATAGGACAAAGAATCAGAAAAGATGTAGGGGAATCACGTTGATGTTATAGGCAGTGGACATTTCCATCTCAGATGCCCTTCTGCGCTAATCTTGCAGGAGAGAGATACTATAATATTGACAAAACGCTGAATTTATTTTGTATAAGAATCATGTCATGTAACGAACCAACTTTGGTAGAGCAAGAACATCGAACAATTGGCCTAATAAATGGGAGATGGGCGAGTTAGCAGAAATCCGAAGGAGAGTCTTTCATATATAAAGAGTACCATAATCCAAAACTTCAGAACTATTGGGTTTTAGACTCATAAATATATTTATGTATGAATATTTGTTTTAAGTTTTATTCTTTAATCAATACTCACTTCCTGCTAATGACAGTAATTATAAGTAGAAAATTAAAAGCCTGCATGGATAGCTCAATTGGTCCTCAAGAAGGATATTAAGTGCAAGAGTTTCAAGTTTGAGTCACCGATAGATAGTGGTAATATGGGAGTTTCATTTAATGTAGTGGCTTCTTGTACGCACCGGACTACTTTTTTGAAGAACTGAGTGAGATTAAATTATGATTTACCTCCCCCCTTGTTAGGCTGGGATATGGGAGCGCTTGGAGTGGAAGATTCCATCTTTTGAGTGCAAAAGTGGAAAATTAGAAGGCTTAGTGGCCTCTTTCAAGTCTTTCCACATTCTTAGTTCCATAGCATTGAGGACCCAAAGAGGTTCGAATGACAACACTATCCTTTTAGGCAAAATTGGTGAGGCACATGGTTTGCTAATCTATGTAGTTGGTCTACCAAGAGACCATTGAAAAGAATAAATGACAAATACCCAGAAAAAGCCTAGTTCTTGTCACTTGATTGAACAATATGCCATCAGATGACGGATAAGGCAGAGGAGTTGGATTATCTTAAAACAGTTTCGATTCTTTTGACTAAGCTGGAGACCTATATCTGCTAAACACACCAAAGATATTTTGCAACTGAAGAGTCATGGTTTTAAATTAGTAGAATGAAAGAGCAACATTGAAGTGAAAGATGATGTGCGACTCCCTTTCTTTCTTCACCATCAAAGCACAGAATAGCACCAGCTACTCTCTGTCTTCTCATTCCCAAGATTTGAAACTCTGTCTGACTGACATTCATATTTTCTAAATAAAAAATGGAAAATACTTAATTTATTTTGACCACAACTTAAACTTGTCATCCCTGAGACATCGAAAGATACAACTCTTCCCATCCATCCTGGCCTATTTTATACTGCCTTGTGTTTCTTTTGTGTCAGAACAAAAACCAATACTATAGAATCTCAGTTAAGAGAGAAGGAAGAGAGGTTATTAATGTTTAGTAAACTGGAGAGCTAGTCACAAACCAGTTGTAAGTTTCGATTGAATGGTGCTTCTGTCTCGTATGGACATGAAGGTAGTAGATTCATTTGCTTAGACAAGACTTGGGCGTGAGCCATTTTGTATCCTTAACACAACAAGACAACTCCAATGCATACAAACATAAGCAGTTTAAGTGAAACAAACAGCAGAGAAACAACGACAATAGCATCAGATCCTCCAAAATGGCTGCTTCTGCTTCTCACTGTACTCACCTGACGATACTCTATTTTGTTGTGTTCCTTCTCTTTGCTCCTTTTTTTTGTCCTGTCATCTCTCTACCAGCTACATCAGACTCTGGTAACCGGCTACCGACCAACCAAACTTTCAGGCCAAGTAAAGAGATTCTGAGATTAAAAAGAGTTCATGATTATCTCAACAAGATCAACAAGCCAGCGGTTAAAGCAATTCAGGTTACTTCCCCTGTTTTTCTATTAGTTTGGAGATAGTACTCGAGTTGCACTTATTGTAGTGTTCCATTGAGTATTAGAGTGATCAGAGATTTTGGTTTCCTGTCACAGAGTCCCGATGGAGATGTCATTGATTGTGTGCTGTCTCATCTTCAACCGGCATTTGACCACCCAAAGCTCAAAGGAAAGAGACCTATGGTATTTTTCTACTCTGCATGAGCTCTTTTCTGTTTCATTTTCAGGTCAGGATTACCAAATGTGTTCGAATCATTACTGTTTTATATTGTTACCGCAGGATCCACCGGAGAGGCCAAAAAGCAATGAGACCATGGAGACAATTGAAGAAATATATCAGCTATGGACAGATTCAGGTGAATCATGTCCAGAAGGAACTGTTCCAATCAGAAGGACCTCAGCAGAGGATGTTCTAAGAGCAAATTCTGTTAGAAGATATGGGAGAAAATTAAGAAGACCAGTTAGAAGAGATTCAACAGGCACTGGACATGAGGTTAGTACTGTAACTCCAGCTCTATAATGGAAATAAGAAACAGGAAAAACTGGTGAACCAATCACTTAAGCAGCTGCTTTTTTATTAACCCGTTCATGCAAAATATAACTGCAGCGTGTTCTTTTCTCAAGTTCATATTTTGGAAGTAATCAAATATGGATCACAGAATCTATAGTCATCATTAGCGCAGGAACCTTCAATGTTTAATTTTAAAAACTGGTCTCCATCTAAAAGGCACATTTGATCAAATGGATCGCAAGTTTGTCAAGGAGAAAGATACAGAAGGAAAGTAAAGAGAAGGAGCAGACAATGAAAGAGATATTTAATTTACGAAAGTTTGTGGCATACAATGTACTGTCATCTGTCATATTGCATTTAATAACTTTGCAGGGGAAAATGAGGGACCATAACTGTTATGCTCGTATATGAACAGCAAAGTTGATAGTGACAACGTTTGATGTTACAGCATGCAGTTGTATTTGTCAATGGAGATGAGTATTACGGGGCCAAGGCAAACATAAATGTGTGGGCACCAAGTGTAACCAATGCGTACGAATTTAGCCTGTCGCAAATCTGGGTCATCTCTGGTTCTTTTGGAAATGATCTAAACACCATTGAAGCAGGCTGGCAGGCAAGATTTTTCTACTTCTCTTTTTCCCTTTATCAGCATCATTTAGCAGAGAAACTAAGAAATTCAACTATCTAAATATTTTCAGGTTAGCCCAGAATTATATGGAGATAATTATCCTCGATTCTTCACTTATTGGACAGTAAGTTCAATAGTTGTTTTGGTGTTTTTGTTGTCTTAAAGACGCAGAAAGAACAAGCGCTAAATGATATGTATATTCTCACAGTCTGATGCATACAGAGCTACAGGATGTTACAACTTGTTGTGTTCTGGGTTTGTCCAAACTAACAGTAAGATCGCCATTGGAGCTGCTATATCTCCAAGGTCCTCCTACAATGGCAGACAATTCGATATTGGTCTAACGATATGGAAGGTGGGATTATTTATCATTACATAACCGTGGAAAGTAATTTTTGACAGAAGTTTACCGTGGTCAATTCAGCTTAAAAGTATTATTTGTGAGTTTGATCTGTTACATTGGAGATGAAGGCATATTGATTACATAGTTAGGCCAAGATGTGGAAGACTTTTCAAGTTTCTTGCAAAAAATTCTTCATCTGTCTTCTTTACCCTCAGGATTTGAATCCTTAGTGGCGCAACAAAAACTGTTCTTTTCAATTTTTGCCTTCTTACTTTTATTTCACCGGCAAGAAATGTAATCATTTTCTGATGTACAGTTGAAAATATGATGAAGTGCCAGTACCTAATAATACTAACAAGCAGATACATTTATGTGTAGGACCCAAAGCATGGAAACTGGTGGCTAGAATTTGGGTCAGGACTGCTGGTTGGATACTGGCCAGCATTTTTGTTCAGTCACCTGAGAAGCCATGGAAGTATGATTCAATTTGGAGGAGAAATTGTGGACTTTAGGTCATCAGGATACCACACATCTACACAAATGGGAAGTGGCCATTTTGCAGAAGAAGGGTTTGGAAAAGCATCATATTTCAGGAATCTGAAGACAGTAGATTGGGATAATAATTTGCTACCGTTAACAAATCTTCACCTCTTGGCTGATCATCCAGGTTGTTATGACATTAGACAAGGGAGGAACAATGCGTGGGGAACTTATTTTTACTATGGAGGGCCCGGAAGGAATGTAAGATGTCCATAAAACATATTGGTATACAGAATAGAAAGCCAGCTCGTTAATTTTTATTTTATATTTTCTTGAGGAAGTAAAATTTTTCTTCCTAGCCCCTTGTATGGTTCAGATTGTTTTCTGAGATCGTTTTTGAAAAATATATCCCCTCTGTTCCTATGCTTTTTTTTTTCTGAGATCGTTTTTGAAAAATATATCCCCTCTGTTCCTATGCTTTTTTTTTTCCTTTGCTGTAAATTATGGAAAATCGAAGATGGTTAATAATAATGGTTTTATTATTATTATTATTTATTATTATTTTTTTCATGAGAGTTATTTAAAAACAGTCTCTCTATTAATTAAAGGTAAGGTTACATATTACTGAACCTTCTCAGACCTCACGTATCATCAGAATTTTTGCTAGGTAGTTGCTGTTGTTAATTTACTGCAAAGTATGGTAGATTTACAATGTATGAAAATTCGATATCTTCAAACACCAAATTTGGCAGCTAAGTATGCTCACGTAGAGTTGACATCCTTGCAAGAGACAAGGACCGACTCTCCACATTGATAAGAGCAATTTCTATATATTTTAGTTGGGTAAGTGACATTTTCTGTGTGGCACTGCATGTGGAAAGTACCAAGAAAATTGAACGATGCCCACTAGAAGACTTTGGTTAAATAATGATAAATTAGATCCTAACTTAACAACCCAATTTCCAAAATCCAATGTAAAATATGCTCAGTTTCCTACACCTTAGCATTGTTTACTTGTTTTCTTCTCCAACCAATATCTTGTCTCTTGCAACATCTTGAGATTTAATTGCCAACTTTTGGACATTAACGTTTTTCTTTGAATCCTTTCTAAGACAATTGTCTTCTCCCCTTTAATTAAATATTTAGATTGGATTGTACTCGATCTGCATAGTTTCAAGACAAAGTGGAAAGCCGAAAAAAGGTGGTACAAAACTTCCACTATGCATTTCTGTCTTCAGTGCTTCTTTCGTCTTAAAAACCACACATTAAAGTACATACTGCAAGGTAAAATTATCAACTAAATTAGTAAAACAGATGGCATATCAATCTCATATTCACTCGTAATTGTCCTATCAAAATGGCATAACTTTCATTGTAAGATATAGCTTGATAAGCAACAACTTGTGCGCTAACATCGGTCATCTTTATCCAGGGAACTGAACTGTGGGGTACAAAGTTAACCCTCAAAGAGGAACTAGCCTGTTTAACCTAAGCATCAGAATGTCTTGGCATAGCTAATTCCTAGTTTGGTTAAAGCAGTGTCTATGAATATAACAAAATCTTCAAGTGTTCTAATATGAGGACTATAGTAGATAAGGTCAACAATCAAAGCCTTGTTAATATCACAGGTCTCGGTTTGCTGCTTGCATATCATCTGATATGTTCTACCAACATCAAGGCAAAGCTTGGAAAACTCAGGATCATCTAAAACTTCCTGCCAGTCCACAAAGAAGTCATCATTTCCAGCAAGATTCATGGACCAGTGTTAGCAACAAGAGGCAATCCCTTGCACTTCTCAGCGATTCTCCTACCAATGCTCCCCCACCTTTGACCATCACCTTGAACAAGAGTAACTTGCCTAATTATTGACCAACATTCCTCCGGAGTCAAAAGTCCTACTTTGTGTATACTCTCCGAATTACACCCCATAACTATAGCTACCCTTTCATTACGAGTCGTTACTAGAATTGTACTTCCTAGTAAACCACAAGTAAGAAATTGCTCCAGTTCCTCCCATTTACTGCGACTCTCATTCCACACGTCATCTAAAACAAGCAAGAACCTTTTCTTATTGAGAACTGCCCTTATTTCCTTTACCACATTATTTAATTCTTTGAGATCATGTGTACTAGAAGAACTATCAAGAGATTCCAAAATTGCTTTTGCAATGCGCATTTCATCAAAAGGCTCCGAAACGCACACCCATATCGTCTTTTCAAAGTGAGATTGAATTTCACTATCGTTATAAATTAATTTTGCTAATGTGGTTTTCCCAATTCCTCCCAACCCAACAAGAGAGATGATATGGGGATTAGATCTGGCATCAAGTATCATGCTTTTGACCTGATATTTTTCTACATCTCTACCTTTTACCTTTTGTGTTTCAACGACAGATGTAGTCACGTGTCTCTCGATATGCTTATCAGATTTGTTGGTTGAATTAAGTTGATATCGAACTTTATCGGTTGCAATGTTATCTAGCATTTGATGGATTTCTTTTATTCTGCCACCGATAACATGACGAAGACCAACATCGCGCATAGTAAAGCAGTTGCAGCGAAAAATAGAGAATACCTTGTGCTTGAGAGTAATGAGATCGGATGAGTGGGGTTCAAGTTGGCCTTGTGATGTTTGAATCCAGGTCTTCCACTCATCAATCACGTCTTCCATGTCATATGAAACAGTTTTGAGGTCTAACAGCCAGTTCTTGACAGAAGCCTCCTTCAGTTGTTGCTCCTCTGCATCATCTAGTAGGTCTTGAATGTTCTTGAAATTTCTCACGAGTTTTTTAACATCATCGTTAACTCCAGTCACCAACTTCGCCTCTTCTTTTGTGGTACTCAGCATCATGGAGGTTAGATCCTCCACCACAGCAGAAATAATAGCATCAACCATTATAGGGATCAAAGGGGTAAGCAAAAGGGTTATGAGAATTTGAAGAAGACAATGATTGCAGAGAGGCAGAAATGAAATTCTCTATTTATAGACTATTTGAAAACAGCTCAATGGAAATCACATGCAGGAAATTTATAAGAAATTTCACATCTTTCCTTACAAGCTGTTGTAGTCGGTAAACATTTAATAATAAAAGTTGTTGTAGGTAGGTATCACCACTCACGTCTATCGACTTGTCAACATTGGACAACATCAGCTTTATATAAAAGAAGCATGTCAATCAACCTCACTTACAGCTAGCACGCACTTTGGTGCAACTTTTGAGAAGACGGTACATGTCAAAAGAAAATGGAAGAAAGAAGTTGTAAGGTGGCAGTGTGGAATGTTGGAAGCGGTGAGAACTCTTCCAGTTTTTTCACAGCCACATTTTGCTGGTGACAAAGCAGCCACATGTCATTATGGACTTGGTACAACTTCTGTAACATCGTCACTTTGCTATTGAAAAAATCATATCCTCCGTATTCAAAAAATTAATTTTCGAACGAATCATGAAGTAAAAAACATATATGCTTTTTCGGGTCTTTAAACGGCACGTATATTCTCTATATAACCATAGTGTAGCCAACAAGACACTCTCTTGACTACCAAATAAAAACAAGAAGTTCAATGTCTGCTCGTGTCCAGGAATTTCAACCAGCAAAGAACACAAACAGTAACAATATGGCAAATCTGATATGGAGTTTTCTCCAAAATCAAATTCTTTTTATGGCTTGTTGCTGAAGACAAA
>JANIJF010000006.1:66328789-66343160 GCA_024520955.1 Erythroxylum bequaertii
AGAAAATGCATTGTCTTAGTTTCTCTTTAAGCTCGCTTGTACTGAAATTTCGGGTCTTAACCCTTAATATGGGGACGGGATGTTACATAGACTGCTTGACAAATACTCCAGCATTAGATCCATTTGCTCCAACCATAACAACTAGAGATGAGGATGACTTATATGCTTATGGAAATATTGACCTGTAGCTAAGAAACTTTTCCAAGTTTTGAGTGATTATATTTTCTTTCATTTTTGTCTTGTTAAACTAGTAAGAACGTTCAAAAATGTGCTTGGTTGAGAGGGTTTTATCCTATTGCCAAGTTCCAAGTAATAAAAGTTTTCACTTATACTATTGCAAAGAAGTTGTTCCAAGCTAAATTGTTCATATTTCTGGAATTATTTTTTGTTGAAGATGTTTTCCATATCTAGTTTTGAACAAAAGGAGAAGAAGAATAGTAAAGAACAAAAGGAAAAGATGATAAATATTTAAGCTTTCCCCTTTACCATGTCCACATGTTGGGAATTTTTATAGTGCAACAATTGCTTTTTGCAAGAAGAAATTTGATTCTGCAGATGAATGTTTTATTAGCTTATCTTGTAGCCTTATATAGGTATTACAACATAGCGGTAGCCTAAAAAATATAAACTGATTCAACATAAACAAGTTAGATAATAAGAAGCATAACAGCGAGAATATCTCTAGGATTATTTTGTGTTAACAAACCACTAATAGCTAGAGTATCTCTAGGATTATTTTAAGCTAACAAACCACTAACAACTAGAGTTCAAATTAAAACTGACTTCTAACACTCCCCTTTTATTTGAACTTGTTAATTCCCAAATGAAAACAAATCTCTTCATATTTCTTTTGCGCCCAGCTTTTAGTCGTCAAATCTGCCATCGGTTTTGTAACTTTCAAACTTGACTTCTCCTTTGGCTATTAACTCCCTTATAAAATGATACTTGATCTTTATATGCTTTGTTCTACTATGATGCACTGGATTCTTGGCAAGCATGACTGCAGACTTGTTGTCACAGTTGTCACATGTTATTTCTGTTGCTCCATTTTGATCTTCACCTAGATCACATAAAACTCTTCATAACTAGATTACTTGACAAGTCGTTGCTATTTCGACCACATACTTTAACTCTATAGAAGAAAAAGATACCGTAGATTGCTTCTTCAAGCTCCAACATACAACAACTTTTCTAAGAATAAAACAACTTCCTGATGTACTCTGTCTATCTTCGAATCATTGTTGCTGAATCCTTTAAAAATGAACTCATATGCCCTTTGAAACTAAATTCCATACTCAATTGTTCCTGTTAGATACCGAAGTATCCTTTTGATTGCTCCATAGTGATGCTTAGTTGACTTGTGTATAAACCGTGATATTAATCTAACTGAAAATGCAACATTTGGGTGAGAATGTGTAACATAAATTAGTCGTGTAACCAAATTCCTATACAATGTTGCATCTGCCATCCATGTATCATCATTTGAGTTTAACCTTTCATTGGTATTCATAGGACTTGCAGTCACTTTGCATCCCATCATACTGAACGTTTTTATAGTGTCTTCTACGTATTTCTTTTGGGACATGAAAGTTCCAGCAGGCGTTCGTATAATTTTTAGCCCCAACAAGTAATGCAATTCACCCAAATCTGTCATTTCGAGCATTCTCTTCATGGATTCTTGAAACTTAGATATCAAGCAAATTAATGAGCTTGTATATATCATGTCATCAACATAGATACTAACAATCACAAGATCATTACTACCTTGTCTCTTCAAGTATAACGTTGGTTCATGCTTGCTTCTCTCAAACCCATTTTATGGGTAAATTTGCCAATCTTATTGTACCAAATTCAAGGTGTCTCCTTAATCCCATATAGAGCTTTTCTCAACTGGAAGGCTTTGTGCTCATCCTTCATATTTTCAAATCTTGGTGGCTAACTTACATATACTTCTTCCTCTAATTCTCTAGTTAAAAAAAAAGATTTAACATCAAATTGAAATACCTTCCATTGTTTTTGTGCTTTGAGTGTAAGTATAATTCTGACTATCTTAAAGGGTGCCACAAGGGAGAAAGTTTCCTCAAAGTCCACTCCTTATTGTTGAGCAAAGCCTCGTAACTCCAGTCTAGCCTTGTGTTTTTGAACACTGCCAATTGTTAGAAATTTAGTTTTGAATATCCATTTCAAGCCAATCACATTTTTACCTTCAGGTAGATCTATAAGTTCCCAAGTTCCATTTCATTGTATGGACAACAGTTCATCTTTCATTGCATCTCTCCATTCCTTCTTTTCCATAGATTCTTCCATAGCCATTGGATCCCCAACAAATAGAACCAATAATGATACAACCTCTCCTTCAATTTCGAATCGTCACTGAGAAATTTTGCCATGCTTACTTCTGCATAGCTGAGTTGACTCCTTGGCGACGGACTTGTTATTACTGGTTTCGAGTTTTGTGAGCTCGCTGAAGTAGTAAGGGCTCTCTTCTTATTTGCACCTCCGTCTTCTTCCATTTCAACTTGAGTTGTTTATTTCTTGGTCTTTTCATCCCAAATCCAACAGGCTTGTTCATCGAATACAACATTTCTACTTACTGTAAATGTCTTGCTTAAAGGATCATAGAGCCCATATGCTTTAGATTAAACACAATAACCAATAAAGATATATTTCTATGACCTTTCTTTAAATTTGTGTCTTTGAGCAGTATGTAAGGCAAAACATATGCAACCAAACACACACAAATGACTCACTGAAGGCTTGCTCCTAGTCCAAGTTTCATATGGCGTTTGATCCTAGACAACATTTGTAGGTGAAATATTGAGAAGATAAAATGTTGCAATAACACCTACCACCCATAAATTATCTGGCAGGCCCTTAGCTTTCAACATCAATTTCACCATTTCGACCACCATCAGATTCTTTCATTCAGCTACACCATTTTATTCCAGTGTGTATAGAGCTGTAAACTCTCTCTTAATGCCTTGTTTATCGTAAAAATTAGTGAATTCTTTAAAGATAAACTCACCCCCTCTGTCTATCTGCAACACCTTCAAATTCTTTCCACTATGTTTTTCCACCATTTCTTTAAATTTCTTAAAGCTCTCAAAAGTTTCTGAATTAAGTCTCATAAAATATATCCAGCTTATCCGGCTATAATCATCAATGAAGAGCATAAAGTATTTGCTTCTTGCTAATGATTTAGTTCTCATTGGTTCCTATGAGTCGACGTGAACTAACTCAAGCACCTTAGCAACTCACTTTGACTTCCCAACCAAAAAAGATTTCCTGGTTTGCTTTCCAAGTGCACATCTTTTGCACACATGTTTCAGTGGCTCAATATTTGGCAAATCATTCACCATTTGTTCGTTCTTCAATAATTATAGACCTTTGATACGCCAATGTTCATATATTAAGTGCCAAAGTTCACTTTGCTCCAACATTTTTCTGGTCATTGTTGCCTCTATATCACCAGAAAAAACAAGTGGTAACATCCTATTTGATGACATGTGAGCATATGCAAGTACATCACCTATGATTCTATTTTTCACCACACATTTTCCATCATCAAACAACACTAAATAAGCATATTCAATTAGTTAACCCACATTTAGAAGCTTGTGAACCAAGCATGGAGCAAAATGAACATCTTGAATGAGTTTTTTTTGTTACCTATGGTGATGGTTGTTGTGCCTTGCCCTTCAATTTGTGGTCGCTTATCATCACCAAGACGAGCTTGGGATTTGACTGACTCTTCAAGTTTTTCGAACTTCATTTTTATGTCCAGTCATATGATAAGAGCAGTTGTTGTCAATGTCAGTCATATGATAAGAGCAGTCATTATCTATGTACCAAATTTCTTTGGTCCTTTCTTTTGAATCTACTTGATTCATGAATAAGTAGTTGTCTTCCTCCTCTTCTTCTTCAGCATATTTGGCCTTTTCAGGTTTTGATTAGCAAAATTTTTCAGAATGCCCATACTTGTTGCAATATAAGCAATGAAAGGAGCTATTCCAACCTCAACCTCTACCTCGAAAACCTCCTCTTCCTCGTCCTCTTGAACATTGATATGAAGATTCTAGCTCCCCCTTTGTTTGAAACGCCTTCTCTTCTTCTCGTGTAGTTGACCAGTTAATCCTAACTTTATGTGCTTACAAGGATCCCATTAGTTCATCAAATGAAAAAATAAACAATTCTTTGGATTCTTTGATAGCAGCCACTACATAGTCAAACTTAGGTGACAAACTTCTTAACACCTTTGTAACTACTGTCCCATCCATTATTTTATCACCATATGAACGCATTTGATTAACAATAGAAGATACCTTAGCCAAATACTCTTGAAAATATTCGTTGTTTTTCATAGTAAAGGTTTCAAATTCATGTCGAAAAGATTGCAACTTGACAGTGATTACCTTGGCATATCATTGAAATTCAATCTTAAGAATGATCCAGATTTGTTTAGCCGACGTTGCTGCAGTAATTCTTGAAAATATGGATTCATCAGTTGTCTGTTGAATAAAAAAGAGGGCCTAAAAAATCTGAACTATCTCAACGTAAACAAGCTAGATGATCTGAAGTGACTCAATGTAAACAAGCTAGATAATAGGGAGCATAACAACTAGAATATCTTTAGGATTATTTTGTGCTAACAAACCACTAACAGCTAAAATTAAATCAAAATTGACTTCTAACACCATATTGGCTTTGCTTAAAATGGACTAAACAGAATTTTTAACCTGAAAACCAGAATGGAGCTTATCCCCACTAGTCACAAAAATAAAAAAGAAACACAAAGACAAACATTTGTTTTGATGAAGGCAGAAATGGAAGATTCTGCAGTTGGGGTCCTTACTTAAGATCAGTTAAAAAAAAGTAACACCAACACTAGTACATAACAAAAAGCCATGTGTAAAGCGACTTGATTAGACATTTATTCATTTGTTAAACCAGTTCCATTCATATGCAGTGAGGATCTACAATATTTTGTCTCTTTNNNNTTAGGTATTATTAATAGAGTTAATCCTACAAATATATGCAAAGTATCATTAAGTACTTGAGGTTGAATTGAGGGTGTAGATAGATGGTGTTGTTTTGTTTTGTGCATTATAGTACGATTCTGTTTCGACACATCATATTCGAACATTGGGATCAAAAGATCTCATCACTGTGGGGTACGTGAAGCTTTGCTTGTGCACAACTAGAATGAAAAGAAGGCAGTGGCATGGGTCCGACTATGTTGTTTTCCGGTTTGGGATTTTGTGTATTAGATTTTTTAACTATCCTTACCATTTTCATAATTGTTATTGGTTTCTTAAAATTGTACTCTTTTCCAAAGAAAAACATAAAATAATGATTACAATTGAATCATCCTCACTAGAAGTAGAAATCCATTCATGCATCTACTGTACTTATAATACATATTCTTGAATAAAATTGGTGGAAAATTTATTTCCTTGATTGCTGCATATTATATACCTCCATTTATACACAAGTTTTCTAGTAATTAGTAAACTATAATTAAGGAAAATATTTGTATATCACCTTAATATTATACAATTGAATCAATTAATAATATTCCTAATTTTCCTAAGATTACTCTTTATTGTGAAACAATGACGAGGTTGTTATGAAATCAATGAAAGAATGTGGTAACTAAGGTTTTGGTCATGACACAATAATAAATATATGACGAATGACCAAAGTCTTCTTAGCAATTAGGTCATAAATTAAGCATAATGAACACCAATCTTAACGTGATTTCTCTGAGCATATAAAATAAAATTTACAGCAAGAAAAGTAGTATGAAGATTATCACATTATAAAGTGAGTTTGAAGTTAGATAGATTAATCTCGTCAAATAGTAAAGTGATCCAACAAATTTCAACGACAACAATGACAATGTTCTTCTATTTAGCTTCTATGTTAGAACAAACAATAATAAGTTATTTCTTGACACTCTATGAAATAAGGCTAGAACTAAAAAAATTATAATAGTTAGAACTTAGAAGTCGAGCAAAGATCATCAAAATAGTTCAACCCAGTCATCATCAAAATAAGCATAAAAAGGCGATTGGGGCGACTTTAGTTAAGTGAATGTCATAAGAGGGTGTAAATTGCAAGTATCATAAAATAATTTTATCCCATTTTATTTTTTTACAGTAAAATTGTATGTAGATACGCTTGAGACAAAATTACTAATAAGTATCAATGATATTTCAATATTTAATAGGATTCAGAGAGAGGGGTACTATAATTTTTAGACATTGGTAGAGTTGGAGTGATAGGTGTAAGTATGTGTTTAGATGTGTTAAGATGTAAAGGGTAAAGAAGGTTACGAATATACTTAGTTTAGGTAAGGAGAAGACCAATTAGTGTCAATGTAACCTCAATATTAAAGAAATAATGAATATAGTCAAGGTTTTTAATTTAAAAAAAGTAATATTAAAGTCATGTCCAAAAGATAAAATAAAAGTAGGTGAAGAATTTATAATCAGAAAGTCATCTACATACACTAGGACATAAGTTGAGGGAGGTGTTAACTTTGAAAGGAGTGAAGTTGAGTTCTTGAAGTTTTTTAATCTTGTTGAAACACTTTATGAGGACGACAAGCATAATTTAGATGATGAGAATCAACAAAATCATAAAGTTAGGTCATGAAAATTGGTTCCTAAAGGTTTTGTGAAAGAAGAAGTGTGAATATGATCAATTAACGAATGAGCTGATTATATATAATTGTAAGAGTAAGAATAATGCAGACGGTAGTCAATTTGGTAGTGGATTGATAATATCTCTTAAAGCCAAAAGTTTATTTTGAACTTCAATGTTTACAATAAAATATAACTTAAACCCTAACATTTTGAAATGTTCGAATTAAACCTTGATATTTTTAAAACGTTCAGAACAAAAAATTTAATGGGGTGACTACAAAATAATCCAAAATATTTGGATTGATTTTGAGTTGATAAGGATTGTTATCTTGAGTTGATAAGGTTTAATAAAAAGAAAATTTATTCAACAAAATTTCTATGGTCTTTTAATTCTTAACAATTATGATTAGGATCCATCAAAAAGTGAGTTATATTGTCACATAATTAGCTTTTTAAAATTAATCAAAAGTGGGTTTCACTATCACATGACAACGAAACTCAGTATTATATATTGTAGAAAATAGGTCTCATTTATTACGTGGCAATGGGACCCTCATTGTTATACTGTAGGTACCACTTGTTATCAAAAAGTGAGACTCACTTTTTATTTAAAAAATTAAAATAATGTTAGGTCAACATTTCCGTGACATTTAACTAATTGAGTTAAAATTTTCAACAATTTAGTATTCGTTTTGAATATTTTGAAAATATTGGAATTCAATTTAAATACTTTGAAACCTTAGGGTCTATTCTGTATTTTGTTGTAAATGATGAAGTTCAAAAATGCAATTTTAACCTATCTTTTAACAATAAGGCATGTCTTGTAGCGACTAAGAAACTTATCAAACTTTTTTTATTGAAAGATTCATTTACTTCTGAAAATTTATTTATTTACTTATTTTTTTCATGTAGGTCATTTGAAAAATGTCTCTCTACTAATTAGGAGTAAAGCTGCATACTATTGAATCTCTTTAAACTCTGCGTTTCAGGGAGATTTTTATTAATTGTTGGTGTGATAATATAAATATTAAATATTGGAAGATCAAGAGCCAAATTTGAATATGACAAAGAGTATTGAATTCATCTGAGTTCAAGGGCAAATGAGTCGTGAGAGGTTCTATTATAAGTGACATGGTCAATAAAATCATGAAGGAAATGATTAGGTTGTGGCGGAGTAAATAAGAAAAAAGTTACAAAGAGATTTAATGAGAAAAGGTGAAGAAAAAGAATGAAAGTAAAAATTGTTGTGAAAAATGTATTTCAATAATAGTTTTATGTTGTATTACAAAAATATAGACCTTATATCCAAATATTATAACTATATTAAAAAAATTTACAATAAAGGAAAATATCTGTAAATCACTATAATAATTTTTACAGATCTCAACATTTGTAATTACTTGAAATTTTATATTTTAATGGTATGATTCTTTTTTAATCTGAAAATGTTAAAGTTGTTGAATTTCTAATTAATTAATCGAATTCGTTTGACTCACTATTTATCTAAAATATATATGCGCACTCAAGATCATTGTTTCATATGAAATCAATTGCTTATCTAGAAAAAGCACGTGGTAGGGGTAAGCAGGATGCTTGACAGTCGTACGAAACCTTCTTATCCTTAGGACACTGTCCCTACGTGAAAGGAAGAAATGTGGAGAACAAGGTGACACTGCTACGTATGTAGTATTAACCAAGATGCTAAAAACCCGAACTTGTTAATCATTTATGTATTGCTCTACTCTAATCAAACA
The DNA here is from genome assembly GCA_024520955.1 of Erythroxylum bequaertii. Lineage (NCBI taxonomy): Eukaryota > Viridiplantae > Streptophyta > Magnoliopsida > Malpighiales > Erythroxylaceae > Erythroxylum > Erythroxylum bequaertii. The sequence goes on from JANIJF010000006.1 coordinate 66,337,191, forward strand.
ATAATATTCCAAATCCACTCTACTACATACAGCCACTTGTTATTGTTCTCTAGACACAAAAACTAGCGGACGAAGAAGAGTAGGCAAGCGAGCAATTTGAAGACCCTTGGAGTAACAGCAGCTGGGACGGTGTCACCGGTGTCGAAGACGAATGCAGTGTAGTTTCCGTCGGCGACTTATCGCTGGGCTTATGTGCCTCGGTTCCTGCAATGGGCTCCTCACGGATTTCCCTCAGCAGCACCGCCACGTCTTTCATTGTTGGTCGATCTTCTCCGCGGTTGCTGGTGCAGAGAAGGGCAATCCCAAGTGCTTGGAGCATTTCCTGTACCTGAGTATCTGGGTGTCCCTGAAGTTTGGGATCAAGAATTTCAACGGGATCCTTCTTGCTTTTTAAATGCTCTCTCACCCATTGAATCACATGGTGCCCGTCCGGGAACGATGGGTCCACAGGCTTTTTCCCGGTTATTATCTCCAAAAGTACTACTCCGTAGCTATAAACATCACTCTTTTCGGTGATCTTTAACATGCAAGCATACTCTGCAAGTCCAATACAAAACTAAAGTTGAGTCTTTTTTACACAACAAGAATATCATACTTGATTAAGCTAAAAATGATCTTGAAAGTGAATGAATGAATGAATCAATCAATTCTCACCGGGCGCCATGTATCCATAAGACCCTGCAAACTGTGGGCTCGCCGAGAACGAGCCATGTCCATCTTCCACCAACCTAGCTAACCCAAAATCGGCCAAGCATGGTTCGTACCTGTCCCCAAGTAATATATTATGCGCTTTCACATCTCGGTGCAAAATCGCCGGCACACAGTCATGGTGCAAGTATGCTAAACCCTCCGCCACTCCCAAAGCTATCTTAAATCTCGTCTCCCACTCCACTAACCCCACGTTTTCTTCATGTAACAATGCTCCTAATGTACCATTCGCCATGTAATCGTAGAACAACAGCTTCGTCTTTCGATTCGCTCCCCACCCGAGTAAACGGACGATGTTCCGGTGCCGAATTCTGGCCAGCGTCGCAATCTCCGATGAAAATGCGGCGGAGGATGTTTTCTCCAATGTGTTAAACCTTTTAACGGCGAGATCTGTACTTGACGGTAGTGTCACCTTGTAAACGACGCCGGTTCGGCCTCGGCCGACGATGCTGTTAGCATTTAACGATTTTGCCACGTCAGCAATTGACAAGTCGAGTTTCTGGTAAAGTGTAACTTCCCATGGTGGGGCCATTTCCACGTCAGAGTCGCCATCGTCGGGTCCACGACCCCACTTTTTGCTTCCGAGAATGATGTAGAGCGCCGCCATTAGGAGCGCGCACGCCGCGCACAGTAGCACCGCCATTGCCACCCGTGCGGCAGTGGATCTTCTCACACGCTTCTCACCAGCGCATTGGTTGCCGGAGAAACAGAGTTCGGGGTTGCCTGCGAGGACGCTGAGAGGGAGCTTAGAAAAGAAAGGTGTATCCGGCACGTGCCCCGAGAATTTGTTGTGCGAGACGTTGAGGACCACGAGATTTTGCATGTCGGCAAGATTTTGAAGATCGCCAGTGAGCTGGTTGTGAGAGAGATCTAAAATTCCGAGCTTGTCAAGCGCTGTGAACTCCGACGGGATCTCGCCAGAGAGCTGGTTCAAACTCAGATTCAAAGCAATTTCAAGCGATGGTATCTTACCGACACTCGGTGGAATATTACCAGACAACTGATTGCTGCTGAGATCCAATAACTGTAGCTTAGAGCATGAACCGAGTTGACCCGGAATCGAACCGGAGAACCGGTTCTTGGCTAGAACCAGTTTGGTTAATGAACCGAGTGAACCAAGGTTTGGACTTATCGTGCCTTCAAGTAGGTTACTGGAGAAATCAACAAATTGGAGGAAATCGAGTTCATCGAGACTATGCGGTAGGCAACCGGAAATAGAATTGGAATGTAAATCCAAAAAGGTGAGATTTTGACAAGCGGAGATTTCCTCGGGTATGACTCCTGTGAGGCGGTTTGATCCGAGATCCAAGAAATTTAAATTCCTCAAGCTTCCAATCTGCGGCGGAACTGGTCCGGTGAGCTTGTTATTGCTTGCTCGGAACCGGATCAACGACGAGCAGTTACCGATCTCTGGAGGTATTTGGCCGGAGAGGTAGTTGGAGAGGAGAAGGAGTTTATTGAGTTTCTTGAGTTGGAATATTCCTCTGGGAATGGGTCCCATCAGTCCATTTTGGGACAAATCTACGGCCTCCAGATTCTGACAATTGGAAATGGAACCTGGGATGATACCTTCGAGCTTGTTCTGCCACAGGAACAGTAATGTCAGATTGGACAAGTTGCCTAGTTCGGGAGGAATTGAACCACTGATCTGGTTGTTGTCGAGTTCGATGTGAGTGATCTTCTGGCAGTTTCCTAGTTGCGCTGGGATTTCTCCTGAGATTTGATTGACGCTCAGTTGAAGCTCTTCAAGCTCGGTTAGATTACCAAATGATTGAGGAATGCTTCCAGTGAGCGAATTCATTGACGTGTCGATGACCAGCATCTGTGTGCAGAATCCTAGCTCTGGTGGGATTATGCCCACCAGGCTGTTTTGCCAGAGCAATAAGTTCTTCAACTTGCGGAGCTTGCCTAAAGTTCTTGGGATTGAGCCAGTGAGGGAGTTCTCGTAGAGGTAGATGTTCTGGAGCTCGGTGCAGTCACCGAGTTCCGGCGGGATTTGGCCTGAAAGGATGGTGGTATAGACGGCAATGGTTTGGAGCTTTGTTAGTAGGCCGAGACTCGGTGGAAGAAAACCTGAGATGCTTGTCTCTGCTAGGCCTAACATCACCAAATTGGTGCAGTTGCCAATTTCTTGAGGTATTGAACCCTCGAGATTCTTGTTGCCCCCAGCTCTGATCCCCTCAAGATTCTTTAGCTGGCCTATGGTGCTGGGTATGGTACCACTGAGTTGATTGTCGTATAGGGTCAGCCATTTCAAGCTTGTGAGATTGCCAATTTCTACTGGAATCGAACCCTCGAGTCGGTTCGAGTTGAGATGGAGTTCTTCAAGGCTGAGCAAGTTGCATAGCTCGCTTGGGATTTCTCCGGTTAATGCATTGTCGCTCAAGTCCAAACGAGTCAACAGAGGAAGAGAACCAATCTCTGATGGAATTGAACCAGTGAGGTTAGTTCCTGACAAGACCAGCTTGTTCAACGATAACAATGAGGTGAAATTGGAAGGAACTTGTCCCAACAAATCCACATAGCTCAGTTCCAATGCCACAACCTCGCCGTTGTTGCTGCAAGTGACTCCGAACCACTTGCATGGAGTTTCATCGCCGACTTTCCAATTACTCAAGGCCTCAGGCAATCCTGTCAGGCTTGTCTTCCATGAGAGAAGAACTTGGCCTTGTTGGTTAAGGGCAAAAGCTGGGAAAAGGAAAGGAATTTGAAGGGTACAAGAGAGGATTAAGATGGATAAGAGGGTCCAAGGATTTACAGGCATTACAGCTATGCTACAAACTCCAATGAGAGGAGCACAAAAAATGGTGGTTTTAGCCTAGGGACGGACAATGAGAGCAACCAAATCATGTCTTGTGGGCTATATGCTTTTTTCTATTTTTTTTAACCTACAAACCTCTATATTAATTTCACTAGATGTACCAGCCATAAACAAATTGAAAGAAACCCAGAATCTCCGGATCCAAGAAACAGCTAGGCCATGATGCTTGTGCAGAGAGAAAATGGAATTTTAGATGGTTGTTTTGTAACATTTGTTTATGGTTGATGAGAGGTGAGGGTCTGAAGGGGAAAGTGCACATAAACTGTTTTTATATCTGGAATTGGTGGATGAGTGACTCTGTCTACCACTTTTTTAGAACAAGCTTTTTTATCTTTCTTTCTGTGCCCTTCTGTTCTGATATTATAAATTTCTTTTGCATATCCCTTTTTTTTTCTTTTCTCTGTTTATGTAATTAGTAATTCAATGATATTAAAGTCGCCATCAGGATTTGGATGTAATGTTCGATCTTTCTTATCAGAAATCAAAATGAATGAATTGATAGTTGCACCATATCTGTCCAGGATGGTATTGTGAAGAGCCTTAGTGTCCCTGACTCCTGAGTGGAGTTGGATGAGTCCATCAGAACTAAAACCCAAATTTACAAGATGGATAGATAAATGTTAGCAACAACTTTAGAGTGAAAATGAAATCTGTACCAAAAAAGGAAATTACTGACAAGAAAATGATTGATTAACTTCCATGAGTTGGTTAGTGCAATTGCTTGAAGTGGCTTGATCTGGTAGTTGAGCAAATAATTCCTACAACTGCTAATTCTTGTGATTTCTCCCTTTCCCTTTCCATGGAAAGAAAGACACAAGTGTTCATGAGGACTCAGAGTGCAATATTTCAACATATTTCCTCTGAATTGGATTCAGCATCCAAAAACATACAGACAGTGTTTTGATTTAGATTCAGATCTGTAACATGAAACAACACGGCAGAAATCAAACTCTAGTCAGATCCATTAAAATGAGATTAGGTTTTATATTAATTAGTCTTGCAAGACACAGCTTCAGATTCCCCCCTCTTTCTATAAAAACCTGTCCAGCAAAGAAATGAAGCCATCACGTGTTGTCTCGTGACCACAAAGGCCATCACCATATGATATTATTTTGGTTAATTACTTGACTTATAAAGAATATGTTGTCCACACTCACAATATTGCCTACCTCGTGACTTGGCTATGTAGGATTATTATTATTTGACAAAATGGAAGTCTGTTAGGAGGAATCTAAGCACATGAGAAGGAGAGTTTGAAACACTTAAGACATGGGGTAGGAACAGCTTTTTGTTTGTATAATGAAGTATTCTTGTGTCTATGGCAAACTAGTAGAGAGACAAACACATCCCACTAGAATTAAGAGCATCCTCTCCCTACAACTACTAGGTCACCTTCACTAATTCCTATCCTTTTTTTTTCCCTTCTTTATTTACATCATTGCTTCTACTATTTCTGTGTCTGCAAGTGCGTATGTCCATACTCTTCTGCTTAGTCTTCCAAAATCATCCATGTGTGTATTGACAATGAATTGATACATAGTATGGTGCAGATTGAATGCGCACCTTTTGGATCAAACTTTTGTTATTTCATTGTTTCAGAATGGAGATATTACAGTTACATGCAAGAAGTCTCCTAGACAGTCTTTCAAGTATTCTGGACTTTTCGGTTTCGAGTTTTCTGAACTTTGTATTAAGGTTCACTGCCAATCACTTTGGTCGATCTCGCAGGTTGGCTATGTAAAAAGAATGAGTGTTTACTGTTTCCCAAATTGAAGTTGGGTTAGGAATGATGGAAGGGTCATTTTCTTTTCAAGGCAGGTGGCAGTGGCACACCATGTGGTTCATTGTTGTACACAAAAACAATGGATCATCATGGAGTTAGCGTTAGGTTTGTGCTATATATGACATGATCCAATGCCAAAACTCCAAGAAATGTGTCAAAACACGTACACAACTTGCAGATCTTATGTTTTCTCTGCCTGCTATCGAGGGCTAGCAAATAACCATATGTACAAGGGATAATGTTTCGATTGGATCTGAGTCCAAGCCTCTACAAATTTTGAAGAGGGGAATGTAAGTATGCTTGTTAGCAACAAAAATAACTATGTAATATCATGAATTTTCAAAGTTTGGAAGAAAACGGAGACAAAAGTAGTAGGACTGAAATTTAGTTCTCGGCCATGTGTTTCTTGTACCTACACCACAAAATTCCATCAATAAGTGATGTCGCCTCGCTATCCCTCCAATTGCAACCTTTTGAAAGTGACCTGATTTGGACTTTAGCTTTACGAATAGCTGGGAACATTTATACACCATTCCTTTTTTCTTTTAAATTTTGCAGTGCTTTCTTCGAAACTTTATTTGGTTCCCTTTGCAATGTCCTTGCAGGTCGTGTTACTTAAAAGACCTCACGCCTCTCTCACTGGCGTTTTTCTTTTATA
>JANIJF010000006.1:66368738-66385798 GCA_024520955.1 Erythroxylum bequaertii
GTATTTTGAATACCGATTGATACCTGCAAAATTGGCCAGAACCGACCGGTATTTTTCACCGGTACTACCTATACCCGTATCGATACTAATTTTTAGCCAGAACTGTACATACCGGCCGGTACAGCACGGTATTCGAAACAATGGACATAATACCTTCTTTAGTTGGAACAATAATAGGACCTTTACCTTTAGTTTGCATAAGGTCTCCTTTTCGTATCTTCACCTCGATTTTGGAAGATTTATCAAATGAAGTGAACATATTAATATTTCTAGCTATATGGCTTATACAACTACTATCAATAGCCCAAACATTGGCTTCATCTAACAGAAAGGACTTGGTGACCATAAACAAACATTCCCTAGATTGTGGTTGATCTTTAATATGATTTGCTTATTCTAAAAGTTGCTTTTCTGTTGACTCCATCTTCCATTTACAAAATATTTCGATATGTCCAAATCTTTTGTACCATCAACACTAGTATTGAGGTTTGCCTTCGTACCAATGGTGCTTCTCGATGTGGTTTGTTCTACCACATGTTCCATAGGGAGAAAATTTACCCTTTATGAAATTATTTTAAATTTGATGCTTAATTTCCGCCTTTACTATACTAATCACCAGTACCCTTTTTTCCATATTTGACTTTATTTGCTTGCTTTTTTTGGGTCACCGTGAGTGCTCCTTTAATATTCTCTTTATGCCTCGTAGAGATCTATTGCTCTTGTGCATATAATTTACTAATTAGTTATGCAATTAACAAAATTTTAAGTTATAAGATTCTTTGATTGTCAAAATCTTAGGCTTAAATATGTTAGGTAAACTAGTCAATATTCTTTCATCACCTTCAATTCTTTAAATGTTTCACCAAAAAGTTTAATTTGATTCATAAATTGCTTGAGTCTTAGAGAATACTCCCTGATTGTCTCCCCATCTTTTATCTTCCATATATCAAATTCTCTTTTAAGAGAGGGCATCTTTACAAATTTTTACTTTTCCATTACCTTCAAATTCTTCCATTAATTTGTCTCATGCTTGATTTGGTGATTTGCATGCCATTATCCTTGTAAAAATTACATTTGATAATAGTAATTGTATACAGTAAATGCTCTAGGTCTTTAATCAAATATTCTTCATATTTTTTGATTTGCCCTAGTAATTGTGTGCGACTGAATGCTTTAGGTCTTTAATCAAATATTCTTCATGTTTCTTGATTTGTGCTAATATTGAATTTTGCGGAAAGGAAGCTAGATCAGCTTCACTTTCAATAATTCTCCCACAAACTCAATGCGCTTATGTATAATTTCATCTTAATAATCTACAATCGATAATTTTTTTCTATAAGAATATAGGGAGTAGGCATGAAAAATTGCTTGATACCATTTTGAGCTAACTCATAAATTATCAAGTATTTACAGTCTTAATTAATTTTAAGTGTTTAAGCTCATGAATTCACTCAGAAATAAAACTCACATTTTTTAAAAAGAAATGTTCTGATACCATTTGTTAGAAATAGTAGCAGGAAGAGAACTGAAGAATAAATTCTCCTCTCTAACATATTGAATTTCATTTCATCAATCTAATTACACGCAAGATACAAGAGAGATTTTTAAACATAAAAATTTTAACTACTAATTACATAATTATTCCTTAATTCAACAAACAACAAAAGTTATCTAAAATTTCAAGAAATACTTTCAAATTCAAATAAACATATATTAAAAAAAAACATAAACTAAGAGCTCTACCGTAAAATCTGCTGAAAAAGCCGAAATTATTCAACATTATGGCTTCTATTTTCTAGTATTACCATTAAAACAGGTCGATATTGGTTGTCTTTCCTTGATCAGTGGACTCGGAAACAACAATGTTGAATTGAGACGTCATTAGGGAAGTGAAAGGTTTTTATTTTAGTAAGATCAACGTTTGTAAGGAACAGCGTGAAAAGGCCGAAAGGGAAAGGACCCGTTTTATTTTACATGTAATTCCTATCTTTGTGAGTTACGATATATTATCGTAAAATGCCTTACACCCATACAAGACAAAAAGGAAAGGTTTATATATAACCTGCATATATACATGATTCCTATATTTGTACTTTGGTTAACATAATTCAAGCTGGTGGTGAATGAAACCTTCTGTGGATCAAAGCACGGCTCTGCCTCCAAAGTTTGTATGCATCAGTTTCATCATTTGCCAGGGATGAACAGTTGCTTTCGTTACAGTCTGCAAAGTATTTGCCGCTGGTGCCTTCAACTTGAGGACTCAAAGCAACGTAACAAGTGGTGGAAGCACCCTGCAAGGACGCACATTTCATGCACTGTTAAGTACTACAACACTACAGTCCAAATAACTAGGCAAGTCTTGTCTCTTTCTCTCCTAATGTGAATCTCTTGGTTTAGAGAAGTGACAAGGGAAATGTAGACAGACCTGTGATGTAGTCTTCAGTAACCTGGAAGCAATGAAGTAGAAAGAGTCTGCATACAAAAGTTTCTTGAAGATAAATGTCCAGAAGGAATTGATACACACGGTCACCGGTAGTTTGTAGTAATTAATGTTCCGAAGCGGGAAAAAAGAATTTGTACCTGTGACAAAACTATTGTGAGCCCTGATGATTCCTGTCTTTACAATGCCTGGGTGGACAGCATTTATCGTCACTCTTGCATTCTTTGCCTGCAATATTTTCCTTGTCAGGCAACCAAATGATTGTCATCTTCAGAACTTTTCTTTTCTATTTTTTTCATTCACGTTGCAAATGTTGTCAGAAGAACAAAACATGAGAGTTTTCGAGAAAGAGAAAATAAAGGCAACACGGAAGATTTTTGCAGTTAATTATATCTGTCTACAGTTGATTTGATGGCATACGGAATTTAGAATTCTAAAGTGAAAACATTGTGAAATTTCACCTTCAGCTGCCTTGCAACTTCCTTGGCATGCAATATGGTGGCCAATTTGGATTGAGCATATGCACTTGTTCCATTGTATCTGAAAAAGTAAGCTGCAACTCATTAGTGTCTTAAAACAGCAGTGGAAGGTGGACAAAGGATAGAGATTAGTCATACTTGCTTGGACTTAGCATCTCGTTGAAAGAAAACTCATCCCTCTTCACCCATTTGTGAATCACAGAAGATAGATTTATTATTCTTCCCTGAATCCCTGTCCTTGTTGCTGTGTCCATCATTTTCTCTATTAGCAAGTCTGTCAGCAAAAAGTGCCCTGCAACATTCATGACCAACAACACTAACAAATTTGAACATAATACTTTCCCTTGCTTTTCAAGAAGCAAAATATCACCTTGCTGCTATAACTAAAGAACAAATAAAAAGATAAAAATGTTGTTTTCTCTTATTGCATGCAGAATTCCAACACTTGTGCAAATTAGGCCATCATCTTTACGGTGGTCTATCCTCTATAAAAGCCTTATAGACTCTCTTTGCATTGTGTAGAATGGATAGTGTCTGATTTTACTAGTTTATGTTTTCACAATCATCAAAATTAAGTCCTCCACAATCTATATCCCTTTTTTTATTCAACTAAAGGCTATGATGACAAGTTTTATTTGCAAGTATGCACCGCATGCATGTATCTCTGTGTACTATGGTGGGAAAGCAACAAACCGAATACCAAACTTTTCACCTTGTCATTGTCACCAAAATCATGGCTTTCCCTACCTTGATTTTTGGGTGTCGTTTTGATTTATGATTAATATTCAAAAGGGAAGAAATAGAGTTGGAATAATATTTTCCTATTTTTGGGTAAATTTATAAATTAAAAAATAAAATTAAGACATACCTAAATAATTCGTAGCAAATGTCAACTCAATCTTGTCTTCAGAGAATTCTAAATTCTTAGAGTATATACCAGCATTATTTCTGAAAAAGAGTAACCAATTTCTACTATCAGTATCTAAACAAACATTGTACATCAACTTGGTGGTGAAGAGGGAAATGAAGTTCAATGTCATAAATTATGTATACTCACATGAGGATGTTAAGTGGCTGTCCAAGAGCAAGAAAGTCGGAACAAAATCTCTTGACTGACGCAAGTGAACTCATATCAATTTCCATTGTTATGATCTCTGCGTTTGGATTCTCCTTTTGTATCATCTCCTTTACTTCACTTGCCTTCTTCAAATCCCTTGCAGGCATAACTATTCTCACTCCTCTCTTTGCTAATACCCTTGCAGTTTCAACTCCAATGCCCGATGTAGCACCTTCAAGGGATTAGGACAAAACTTCTTCACTTTTATATAATTTACGGAAAAACAGTATATATGAATCCCTTTTTATTAGTTCATGTAACAATCCACAAGTATTTAGCTTGTCCACGGGAAGACTTCTGCTTTTCCTTTTTAAGGAGTAAAAGATGTCGCAAGAATTTTAATTCTCATCTTGAATCGTAAGTGTTGGTGGTAATTTTGATGAGTTTTATAGTAATAAAATTGCACGGTATGGTAAGTTTCCAAATGTGGCCCAGAAACAAGTGATGAGTTTGTGGGAGGATATGGCGCTCAGAAGAGACAAATCTACCATATCTTACCAAAACCAAAAAGAGCCACGAATAAAATAAGCATTCTGTGGAATATGCAGGCAGCAGGCAGCAGGGTACCAAAGTTGTTTCTACATGGCTAAAGTAGGATCTTAATGTTTGATTATCACGAACCCATCAGATTGTTTTTTTTTTTGGGAGAATGAACAAGAGAGTGAAGAGATGTCTTGATTAACCTACCTTAGACTCTTATGCTTTTAAGAAAGTGAGGAGAACAGACTGAAATGATGTTGGAGATGCCAAAAACTAAAAGTAAACACCATATTTGTGAAACTCCACAGGAGGCAGAAGAGTATATCGTCTGGGTATAAAACCCGTATCTTGATTCATAACACTACAATTTTCATCCGATTCACTCAGAAGAAGAAGAAGAAGGAAACAAAGAAATAAGTAACTCAAATCTGAGGCGCAAAAACGACATGGTAGGGCATTTGCATGCACCAGACCTGCTTTGAAGGTCAAGAGGAAAAGATAATATCATTGGATTACAATACTATCTTAGTTGATGGTGGAGATAATTAGCAACTAACCAGTGATAATAGCAGTGAGATGGGGAGGGATTGAGAAAGCATGGCCTTCAGTAACTTGCTCAGCGGTTGCATTGGAGCCATAACCACTTGGCCCTGCAATGCCTGCCAAGTACTTTAAAGTTCCCTTCATGATGGTATTGATGTCTGGAATCTTGGACAACAAGAGAAGCAGCTTACCGCAGAGACTACGAACGTAGTACATATATATATATATATGCGTGTGTGTGATTAGGAAGAAGAATTCTTGGGATGTGGAAATTGGTATCTCTCAACTTTTTGTTCACTTCCTCATACCAATTTAACAAGCAAAGTCTTTCCTAACCCTGTAAAAATGGTACGATTTCTTTTTATTTTACCTTCATGTACAAGAATTGCTTCTTCCATTTTTAGGTTAATATCAATGGTATATTTATTAATCTGTTTTTGTCAATTCAACATGTTGATACGGTGGACTATCCATATTATATGATTGATTACTCTGGACTCCATTTATATTGAAATGCGTGATGGTCCTATTTCAAGTTAGTCAAAAATAACTAGTTAATTACCACTAAGCAAAAAGCAATATTAAAATGAAGAATAGTTTGTAAATTACAGATACAGGTATCATTTAAACTTTATAATTTGTAAGGATACCCTTGAAATGCTCAAATCTTAATTGTTCAACAAGATTTTGAGATATCAATTCTTGGACGCTTTACGAAAATTTATATTGCTAGAAGAAGCAAGAGGTTCATAGTTGTTGTGGAAAGATTGCATTAGGCAAGCAATCTTGACTAATTGGTAATTACACTAATCACATGTCAGAATGTCAGCACCCTATTATACAAAAGGCGAAATGATTGGCTGAGACCACCTTCCAAATGTGGTCCAGTGACTAGCACATTCTTTAAGCTTGGTGACTATGGAATACACCATTTTCTTTTTGGCGTTTTATTTCTCATAATAATATTCTGTGATTGTAGGCAATGAACCATCGGTTTGTCTGTATCCCTTTTCTCATTAATTATGATTCTCTCCACATTGAGTGACTTCAATTCTATTGCTGTGGAAGCTTAGAAGAGATTATGATATATTTTCAGGAGAAATGAAAAGAAAACCGGATATCTATTTTTGAATTTTAAATCTTTAAATGCAATTTTTGTGAGATCACATCAATGGAAGATTTTTCTTTCAAGTAGGAAATTTTTGACCTGTGAAAATGGTATGATCTCATTAAATCTTTAAATGCAATTGTGGTGAGATCACATCAATGGATGATTGTTATTTCGGGTAGGAAAATTTTGACCTGTGAAAATGGTATCATCTCATTACAGGCATACAGTACTTTCTTCTGATATGCTTGTTGGTTTGAACCGTTTGACATGGCCACGATTAATCCATCCATCATGTCACTCTATAATAGTTAGGTAATCATCTCTGGAGACATTAATTATTTCCATCTTCAAATGAAAGGGACAACATGTTCCTGCCGCAAACCATTTTCAGAATTCTCAAGACAAGAAAGAAGCTAGCAAAGAAGATTAACTGTAGTGAGACTTGAATCAGAAGTTTGGAACCTACACAGTCAAGACATAAAATTCTCGGATCGAGGAATTCAGATAATCAATTCCTAAACTTTCTACTTAAGTCTTAGTTCTGCCCGTATTTTACTCCCATATTATACAATACTATTCATTAATTTAACTGCACGAGGTTCATGTCCTCCCGGCCAAGAGGCTTGGAATTGAATCCTCATGGTTGTTAACTAGACGTTTGAGTTGAAATGATTATTATCTCTATTCTCTATAAAATTAAAGTGGTGAAAATCTAAATTAATGATAACCTAAACCCGATCTAATTAATGAGATGAAAAAGTAATTACTATTGCAATCGCTTTGATATATATACTTTACCATGTAACATCTATCTGAGTTACAAAATTGAACTTGATACAATTTTATGACTGGTGTTCTTCTCACTTTTTGCTCTCCACAAATTAGTGATGCCATTAGGTATATATTAATCAGAAACTAGGAAAAATAATTCAAAATTTTACTTTGTTTCATTAGAAAAGTATCAAAGGTCTAATAAAATTATTTTTTTTGTGAGATTTTGGAATAAAGCATAAAATGCCCAAAAAAAAAAGGAGGAAAATCATCATTTTTGCTTTTAGTATAAGCATTTCAAACTCATAAAATCACCCAAAAGGAAAATCATCCAACAAAATTGATCATGTCTCCATGCAGTAGCCACACGAATGCATCTATAATGAAAAAAGAGAAAAGAAGAAGTGATAATTACATGTAATATGATCATGAGAAAACAAAGATCGAAAAATGATGTAGGGAGGAGGTAAGAGCTGGGAGACAAGGGTGCTTTTTGCCGCGTCATTGATCACATATTCGTTTTGGTCGACATGGCCAAGAAATTCAATCCTTTCACTTTGAGAAAAAGGATAGCCATTGTCGGAGGATTGATGGACTAAAAGAGAGCACTGAGGTTGACTCCTCCAAAATGGAGGTAAATGGTATGAACTGGCTACCTATGCATTGGGGACCCCGCCTCGGTCTCCAACCTTGCCAGCACTACTCATCAATTTGCCACAACTTAGTGAGACACTTCCCTTCTTGTTTCACATGTGATCTTCCTCACTCTGCCTTCATTCTCTCATTAACTGTACAGAAACTGTAGTGTACAGCCTTTTTTTTTTAACGCTAATTCAAGATCATCACAATTGTGATGTGATACACTTGATGATTGAAAGTTGAATAACTATATAATTTTCATATTCTATTTAACATAATGCATTTATACTAATAGATAAAATTATTTACCAATTAATTAATAGATTTTAAATGTTCTCAACCTGATTTCATTTATAAATATTTTAATGTGTTGCAATTAATTTCTTTTAATTCTAAATTAGATTAAAGCATAGTCTATATATCAACGAAAAGCACCTTTTTTACCGGCCATTACTATTGTTAGTTGGGAAAATTTTACCCTTTCATGATGCAAAAGGCTAAGGGTTTTAACTTGTGTCTTAAGCTAGTGTTTAGTATACTGGATCAAAAGTTTGTTTTGCTTGATCTTTTAGTTAACTACTCAACCTTGTCCATATACTTTACTTCAATGATGAATTTGCATTGCATCAAGAACGAAAAGGGCATTCTCATTGGGTTTTTGAATTTGAGACAAAGGCATGAATCATTATTCTTTACATCCCATCTCATTTTCTTAGTTGAGAAATCAATAAAATTATAGTCTTAAATGAATTAAAGTTACCAAGTCCACAACAACTCCACTCTTATCACCGTAAGACTTGGTTTTTGTAGACATGAAGCAAGCCCATTGAACTACCTAACCAATGAAAATTAACCACTAGTCACTGCAACTGTTGTTTTTCCAAATATCTCAACAACCCTTTTCTCCATTTATGATTATGAGGCTGAAACGACATCAAATCTCAAGGGATGGATGTATCGAGAGGAGTTTACTTGCTGTTTTCTTCCTTTGTTGGGATTAAACATTTATTTTTTATTATTAGAAAGTCAAAGCATCAAATGCTTTTCTTAAATGGAAGAATGCGAAAGAATAAAGCGTTGCTAATAAAGAAAAAAAAAACAATTGCCGACACAAACTATGAACACTTAACCACCGATCATTATGACAAATTAACAACCTTTTATCATCAATGATGTGATGATCAAGCTCAGAGGATTCATTGGATTACATTTTAATGAGGGTAATTAATTAACGTCGCTTCACGTGTCATCCATCAGTTGGGAGTTGAAAAGGGCCCCATAAACTAGGAGGCAATCGCGGGAGAGTGGGACAAGACAACAGGGCAGTTTCATCGCATGTATTGGATTATGCAATGCAGGCTAGGGTAGTGTTTTGCATTTTGTGATGCCTTACCTAATGGATAGACTATTGGATTAGCTATTACATCGTTAGCATGATTATCCATGTCAAGTACTGAACAGCAATAGATTGCTAATCTTTCTTTTGTGCATTAGGTGCTTCAAGATCAAAGATTTTCATAAAAGGTTGTTTGTCTTCATCGTCATCTTCTCAACCCTAAAAGATCCACAACACCTCCACCCATTTCCCAATATTTTCTAACATTTTATATAAAATAATTGAATAAAAAAAGTTCCACGTTGCCATGTCTGACTACTTTTTTCTTTTTTAATTTCAGAAGATATCCCACGAGTATCCAATATTTTAATCCAAGTCTTGCTTCAAACTTGGACTGCCAAAAGGATTTCAAATAATTCTTTCTCCTATATTGTTAAGTGACCGTTTCACCACAATAACTTAAGCTGTTGTGTAAGATCAACTTAATTGATTTTATATATTTTCTAACATACCTCCTCAAGTGAAAACTTTTTGGGCTTAAACTTGTACAGGCTCACTCTACCTTGTGCATGAATATAGGTGGGTGGTAGGATTTGAACTCATGACCATTTGCTCATAAAGGTTCTGATACCATGTTAAATGACCGTTTCACCACAATAGCTTAAGCTGTTGTGTAAGATCAACTTAATTGGTTTTATATATTCCCTAACATATATTCAAATATGTTGAACCAGTTTGTCACATTCAATCATTGGAGTTCAGATCCTCTGTCTAGTTTTTATGATATTTTATTGTGTCCAATAAATCTTAACCATTCATTTATGCGGGCTCCACGTTTATTTATATAGTGCCTACGCGGAATCCGCATAAATGAATGGCTGAGATTCACTGGACACAATAAAACACCATAAAACTAGACAGAGGATCTTGTTCCCAATTTTTGATCCAATCACTCTTTTTTGCTAGAAGTTGCTTCTTTTAATCTACGCAATTTAGTGAGTTAGAATATAATGTGTAATTGACCTTTTCTCTTATTAATTTAATGTTAAAAATTTAATTAATGAAATTTCAATTATAAAAATTATAATTGAAAATTTTAAAAACCGATTGATGTTTAAAAAAATACCAAAAATATAAAAATAACATTTATAAAGGATTTGTACAATCGTTAAATAGAGGTGAGCCTCATTAGTTGAGAAATTGATCTTTACAAGCCCAATCGTTACGATGTGATGATAATCTCAAGAACTTGTGGCCCTTATGATAGTCAGTGTTCCCACTTCACCAACCAGCATCCGACACGTCAGAGTCTGTAAGTTGGATTCTATGGAGCCATCCGCACAGAAATTTCTTCCTCTTCGTTTCAGAATTGCCGCGTCACACGAGAGGAAGAACAAAGACCCTGTCCCTCTCCTCACAAAATCTCAAAATGTCCAAAATTTTGATTTAAAATTTCCAATCTTTCTTGTTAGGGTTTTGCTAATGATCTCTCACAACCATCTCGACGATGTAAGTAACTTTTCCCACACTCATTTTCAGCTTTCCCGTGTTGCCATTTTACGGTTTTTTATTGCGAATTTTGGCAATTCCAGGATGATGATGATTTTGGGGTGATTTTTCAAGTGCTCACAGTTCAAAGCGTACAGGTTTTTTTTTTTCTCTATTCACTGTTTTATGAATGAATATGTCAATTCTGTCTTATTTTTTTAATTCTGCTATTTCTTGATTTATTTTCATACTTTTTGTTTTTGGCGTGGATTTGCTTGCAAATTTTAGGTGTTAAGCGGAGCTTTATAGGTCTTGAGGATGACGAAGATGAAATCTTTGGGCCTAAAAAGGTGCTAAATTTGTTGACTTGTATAAAAGCAAAAGCATTATTAAGTCTGCGATTCTATTGTAGCACTAGGATTTGTCACTACAATTATGCTGAAATGTACAAAAATGGGTGTAAGCGAGAGTAAACCGTTGTAGTACAAGAGCTTGGGAGCATTGCTAATGCATTCAGTGTATGATTCAAGTCACATTTTCGAGCGGTAGTGAATCTATTCTGCAAGAAATCAAGGCTTTGTCCTTGTGATGCTTCAGTACTTGAGTTTATTTAATATTCCCTCTTTTGAATTCCAAAGGTGACAGTTTGTCATTGGGTGGTGTCAGTAAGTTGCTGAAGCATGCATGTGTTATGTAGGATAATATATTGTTTGTTCAATTATGCAGGGCAGTACAAAGGTTGAAGAAACTGCAATGATTCTATCTCTTCGTGAGAGGCACTGCTAGAACTATTTGTTTTTACTTTTTGAGTCTTAAAAGGAATTTACGTTTCCTGCTTTTGCTAGTTTAGATGCAAATATTTTGGAGTGTTATACCTTTTATGTGGTGGGATTTCTTTTGCAGTCTTGATAATTGTAGAAATACCCTTGCAACATGCCAAGTCTTGATGATGCATGCCTGAGTTAAGGTCCCTGGCTCCTTTAAATTAATGAGATTGTTTGATACTCCTATATAAGTCTATTATTGTTAGTTTCCATGAGTTTTATCACGTGAATGTCTTGTACTATTTACTTCATTTTTTGTAACATGAAGTGTTATCCATATTCTTACTACCATTTGGCCTGCTAAATTGATTTCAAATTTGTGAGTTAGCTAGTTTGGGCCATAAATTGTTTCTTGACTGCTTTTTGTAACTACTCAAACTAACATTTTTTTCTAACTTCTTTAAAAGTTTCATGTTAGACTCGTATTACAATTGATATGCGTTATTTGTTTCATACGGAACTTGAAGCTGCAAAATTTGAGATTCAATAGTGGGAATCCGCATTTGGGAATGAGTCCTTCATACGGGCTGGTGCATCTCCTGATTAGCACAATACTACAGTGTTGTGTTACCACGTGTTTTTAATGTTTTTTGTTTATGATCATGCTACAAACCTTTTTCTTCTTTGCAAAACCTGAACTTGTGATCATTATATCCAGAACTTGAGATCCTCTGAGGAATCTTTGAAAGAACAGGGCATTGATCTTTCTTTACTCTGGAATCACAGCAAGTCATTATTTGCTATCTAGGACTTAACGTTTTGTCTTGTTCATCATTACAGCTAGAAAAAGCAAAGGAAAAAGAAGCTGCCTTCATTTTAACATTTGCTAAACAATAGCAGTAGATAGCAGAGTTGAAGGTGAAATTCTCTCTCTATCTATGTACGTTTGTGTCTGTATGTGTCTCTGTATCAGCTTATAAGTTTTTATTGGTGGATGAACGGGAAAGTTTCTGGAGCACTTTTCATCATATGATCTTGTGAGGGCTTGAAATTCAATGCAGTATCACCATTCACAGTTTATTTGGAAGAAACTTATATTTGTAGGGAATTGGAGAATGGGTTATGGAGAATATCTTCCTAAAATGGTTTAGACAAA
This sequence comes from Erythroxylum bequaertii, assembly GCA_024520955.1. Taxonomy (NCBI): domain Eukaryota; kingdom Viridiplantae; phylum Streptophyta; class Magnoliopsida; order Malpighiales; family Erythroxylaceae; genus Erythroxylum; species Erythroxylum bequaertii. Next base: position 66,381,063 of record JANIJF010000006.1, read on the forward strand.
TTAGGATTGTAGTTCCAGGGAGGTGATGTTAAACACTATAAGCACGATTTGAACTTGATGACTGTCCACAAATTTTTATGCCAACTTAAACTAAATTTATTTTTCTTATACATTTTTCTAAATCTTACTTAAAAGTAGAAGCTTTTTCATTTATGATTATGGTTCTTTCATGCAATCTTCAAAACTTTGTAACCATTTTATACTAAGTTTAACTCTTAATTTTACAGTCTGCATTACGGGATCCTAAATCGCAACTCAATACCTCCATCAGTACAGGTCTGAACGAATGTCAGAATCTTCTTTCTTGAATTGAACGTAATTTTGCCTTATTGAAGAAGGCATTGTTCAATGTTGGTTGTGGTTTTATTAGGAAAGGTATTGTTATTGTATGGTTTAAAAATTGAAACAAGTAATTGTCATATGTGTTCACTTGGTGGTGATTGGCAAGCATCTCATATCTGCTATTGGATTTCAACTTTTACAGTTTTACTCCACTTCCCTTTATTACTTGTATGTCACTCTAGATTCCATATTAGAATTCGCTCAAATATCTTGGATTCATGGCACTTAAATTAGTACCGTATTCTTGAAATAGTATAGCCTGGTTTTCATAAATAATATTTCTTAGTTTGTTCAACTTTTCTATTGGCTTTATCTGGTTTTGCTTGACCTGATAGGCAAGGAGGCTCCTGTTGGATCCAGCAATACATGAGGAATTCACACGCTTAAAGGTTTGCTTAACATATTCCCTAGGCATGCCAATCTGGCATCAGTTTACATATTTAGTCTTGGCATAAAACAAAGATTATATTTCTTGAAAATGCGGTTTGTTTCTTTCTTTGTCCCTTACCTTTCCTCTTGATACGTGTGGTTATTGGAAACAATGATCAGAAGTGCCTTTCTGCATAACTGTTTGCCGTTTTCTTTTCTATTACTATAGAATTTGGTTCAGGAAAAGGACAAAAAGGTGAAGGAGCTGCAGTATAATATTGCGACTGTCAATTTACTCCGCAAATTAACATGGGAAAGATTCTGATGGCCAAATGTAGGACCCTATAGGAGGAGGAAATCAAGCAGCTGAGGGAAAGGTATTTCTTTCCTATTATATGTATCTGTTATGGCGTGCGTATGAGGATGCAGGACGGTTGGTGGATGATCAATTGCTTGAGCAAATCGTTCTACATCACCATCCCAACTCTTTTTTTTTTCTTTTTAACAAGCGATGTGGAGAAATCCAATGAGTTGGTTATTTTCTAACTTTATTTGTCTAGTTGCTGAATCTTATATTCAGAGAATGATGCGTAGGTTGCAGGTACTCCTTGTCATTTTATATATAAGATGGTCTTTTCTATGCAATGTACTTGATCAGACGTCGCAATCGTCCCCATCAACATTTATCTGTTTTATGTCACCTAAATTATGGCGTCTTTTCATTATTATTTTAATTTGTGAATGTAAATGTTTTGGCAGGTGCTTATGTTACGATAAAAAGCTGGAAGAGAAGGATGGTAAGCTCAACAGACAAAGGCAGGAGGTGCAACGAAATAGCCGAGTGAAGGAGGGAAAAACCGATTTTACTCCTAATAAAAGTAAAACTATGAACGACCCAGTTGTGATAATGATAAAGAAAACAGAGTTGAATCGGGATGAGATCTTCTGAGTTGTTTAATCAGTTCTTACTCTAAGTTATGACATTTCATCCGTCCCAGTTGAACTATGCTTCAACTAATATGAAGTAATGAGATGGTTTCTATTGATTTGAATTTTATTTAATGCAAACATTATCAGCTTTGCACACCACACATGATTGTTGTATGCATTTGGACTATGAAATTGACACTGGTCAACTGTATAGAGAAGAAACTTCTTACGAACAGAGTCACTAAAACTTACCTGTCCCTTAACAGAGTCACTTTTGCCTCATTAGGAGCTACCACTGCCATCGGGAACAATGATCTTGGAGTGAGGAGAACTTAGAAACAAGTGGTTGGGGATAAATCTGATTCCTCATTGGTTTATAGCCCTCCTGTTGAGAAAGATGGAAGAACTATGGTGGCCCCTAGCCTAGAGGAATTGCAACAAGGGGCTCGAACATGGGAAGCTATATTGGTGGGTTTTTTCATAAAAAAGAGGCCAGTTTTTTCGATTATTCAAGCATGGATTAAGAGAAATTGGAATGGAAGGGGACCTCAAGAGGTCATGCTTTTGGAAGAGGACAACATCATCTTTACCTTTTCTTCCAAATCGGAGGCCCAAAAGGTCATTGAAGAGGGGCCTAGGCATGTATCCTAACTCCTCCTTTTTCTCCAAATTTGGCAATCAGGAATGGAGCTTGAGAAAATTCGATCAAAGAACATCCCTCTATAGATTAACATCCACAATATTCCTTTGAAATATTGGACTACTAAGGGCTTAAGTATGCTTGCAAGTTATTTGAGCAAGCTAATTTGCATGGATGAAAATACAGCTTCGAGGAAACGTGTAGAATTTGCTAGATTATGTGTGAGCATGAATCTAGCTAAGGAATTGAAAGATAGTATTCCTATTCTTCGCTTGACAGATGGAAATTTACTGCGAGAGGATCGGGTGATGGTCACTTACCAATGGAAACCTTCCCTTAAATTACAAGGCAAGACATGGAAACTGATTGGCAAATTATTCATCAGGGGTGACTATTGGGAAGTGATGGGACTTGAGCATATTGAGAATAATGAGGCAGAAATCTTATTGAAAAAGGAGGAGCACATGCTAGAAGTAGAGCAACATGACAAGGTTCCTTTTAATTTTGCAATTTTAACAAGCTCTACTAACATTAAGCACGAGGAAGAATTAGTAACTAGCAAACAAAAGGCAACCTCTATAGCTAAAGGCACACCTAAATTGAAGGAAGGAGGGGAGGATGAAGCTCCTATTGTAGCAACCCATAATGAAGACTATTCAGGGGACAACATGATGGAGTGTAGTTCACAACTTGAGGGGCCAACAACACTAATTCAAGATGAGCTCTTTGAGCCAGTCACCTATAGGAAAAACACTCGGAGTAGTAGGAAAAGCTCCAAGGGGAAAACCATCTAATTATGTCAGTAGTTATCTGGAATATGAGAGGAATAAATAATCCTTCAAAGCTTTATGCTTTAAAGGATTTTGTGAAACAGGAGAAACCGAAGGTATTTTATATGTAAGAGACAAAAATTAAGGAGGATAATCTAAATAAGCTAAATTGTTTGGGCAACAACTAGAACTTCATATCCAATCACCAAAGTCATGCTTATGGGAGGATAATTGTTGCCTATGATGACCTTTTTGTGAAGCTAGAAGTGCTGGCGTCCAATCCTCAATTTTTGCACACTCAGATTTGGTTTAAATCAGCAAACACAAGGATTATAGCTACTTTTATATATGGTTTCAATACTACATTTCAGAGAGCAGAACTATGGAACTTTCTTCGAAGGATTAAGCCCTCTATAAGTTCCCCGTAGATGGTGGGGGGCGACTTTAATACAACTCTGTTAAGATCTGAAGCTGAAGGAAATTGCAATCTACGAAATTACACTACAGATGTTTTTGATTGTATACAGGATGTTGAGCTAGTTGATTTAAGGGCTACAGGTCATGAATATACATGGTCTAACAAGCAGAGTGCAAATTGGAACATTCGAAAGAAATTGGACAGACTTATAGTTAATGGGGAATGGCTCTCCTCCTTCTCATTCAGCTATGCTAAATTCCTTGATCCGGGAATTTCGGACCCACACTTCTATTAAGCTTATGGATCTGTTCTCTTCCTACAAACCATAACACCCCTTTAGATTTAATAATTTTTTGGCTGAAATGGAGGGCTTTCATCAGGCTATACAGAAAGGCTTGGATTTTCCATGTTATGGGACAAAGCAATACATATGTCTCCAAAAGCTTAAGGCTATAAAGCAGGAGTTAAAGATCCTTAATGGGAAGAGAGGGCAGAACATTACTAGGGAGATTGACATTTCTAGAGATAAGCTTCATTCCTTACAACAGGCTTTGGCTACCAACCTTATGGATGAAAACCTAGCTTCAGCTAAAAAGGAGGCTCTGAAACAATATCTGGAAGTTGTGTCAAGTCAACATTCTCTGCTGAGACAAAGATCTAGGATCTCCTGGATTAAGGAGGGGGATAGATGCACTAAGTTTTTCTTTAATTCCCTGATTCACCGCAAGCACACTAACAGAATCCACTCCATTAAAGCTGAAGATGGAAGGGAGGTTTTCAGTCAAGAAGAGGTAGCAAAAGATGCTCTATCTTTTTACAGCAAGCTACTGGGGACAGATTCTTCCACTACTTTGAGGGACTTCGACCTAAGCCAGTTTGTAACTTCTAAAATCCCAAACCAAGAAGCTCACAAGCTTACTAGACCTATAACTGCTCAGGAAATTGACCAGGTGGTATTTAGCATGAATGGCTCTAAAGCCCCAGGCCCTAATGGCCTAAACGACTTTTTTTAATCAGAAAACATGGTCTTGCTTGGGAGGAATTATCAAAGAGGCAGTGCAGGAATTTTTCTCTAAAGGATTACTCTTAAAGGAAATCAATAAGACTTTTCTTTGCCTTATTCCTAAACACCCTAGCCCGAATTCATGGACTGATTACAGGTCGATATCGTGTACCAACTTTCTCTATAAAATTATAGCCAAGATAATGGCTAATCGAATGAAGGAGGTTTTGAAGTTTCTCATTAGTGACAATCAGGGGGCATTTC
>JANIJF010000006.1:66866798-66878590 GCA_024520955.1 Erythroxylum bequaertii
GAAATTAAAGGATAATTTTGGAAGTAAAATTATAAATATGCATAAAAAGTCACAAACGACACTTATCTTGAATAATTAAAATTCTTCTAAAACGACACTTATTATAAATCGGAGGGCGTAGAATCTTATGTTCTCCTTCCTTCAAGAGTCAAATATACAAGGTACATAGAGCCCACATTAAAAGATACCTTTAGTGTCGGCTATACTTGTAGTCCCACATGTATTATATATGTGAATATTTAAGCTATATATACAACTTCAAATTCTATACATGTGAATTTCCCTGCCTATATAGTACCTGGCAAGCAAAGTTTAAAAAGAAGCAGTCAGAAACTTCTTGTAGGAAGCTATCCTAGTGAAGAAAAACATAAAAATGGCTAATGAACTTATGATCTTCCTAGTAATTTCTTTTCTCCTGAAGATGTTGACATATTATTTTATTTTATTTTCCTTAACAAGCCAGCACTCTACTCTTTGAATCCTTTTTTTATGCAAATAAAAGTACGGCCTAAACATAATATTCAGATGCCCTTTTTAAATTAAAAATTTCTTTTGAATGTGTTTTAAATAAATATTCTTATGTAAGTAATAATCTTTGAACTAATGTAAACTATTTACAATAATAACAACACTCAGACAGAAATTTACCTTAAATATAAAACTTAGAGAAGTCCAATAATACGCAGCCTTGTCCTTAACTAGTTAGGGTAATGTAAACTATTTGTGGGCTTAAATTCACCCTAGTAAAGTAAAGAATGTTTGTATTAAAGAAAGCTATTTAATTTTGTGGGCTTAAATTCACCCAAGTAAAGTAAAGAATGTTTGTATTAAAGAAAGCTATTAGGTAAAGTCCAAGAGGATGAGGTTTAACAGACAAGGGAAGCTTATTAATTAATAAAGTGCTATGGTTACAAGACATAAACATAAAATTGTATTATTAATCATGAGTACGCATTTATATGGTTGTTCTCATTTAAACCAATTTTATAAACAATATTTCTAGAGATGGAGATATCTTAAAAACCAATCCAGTCCTATGCAAAAGCAGTACCAGATTTGCGTAATTTCCACTTGATTGCTTCACCTTCCTCTGCCCTTCTCTCTCGTCTCTCTCTCTCTACCTTGAATCCTAAGTATGGTTTAAGTCCTCTACTCTTGTTTTTTGCTGCTCATAAAATAGATATCTATATATATACACACGTCTGGTTTCTATATAGCTTTCATGTTCATATCATTCTCAGTCTTATCCTTCGTAGTGGGCACTTCAAGTTTTCGTTGACAACAGTACTTCCTCAGTCTAATCCTTGAACGAAAATGGGGCGACATTCCTGTTGTGTAAAGCAGAAACTAAGGAAAGGTTTGTGGTCGCCTGAAGAGGATGAGAAACTTTACAATTACATAACGAGATTTGGTGTTGGTTGCTGGAGTTCTGTTCCTAAGTTAGCAGGTGATAACAACTTGGCATTTTCTCGTCTTTCTTGGGTTAAAGTTTCTGTCTTGGCTTTTTGAATAATTTTAATTAAGTTGCTGTTTGCTTATTTCAGGCTTACAAAGGTGCGGAAAGAGTTGCAGGTTGAGATGGATAAATTACTTGAGACCTGACCTTAAAAGGGGAATGTTTTCCCAACAGGAGGAAGATCTTATAATCAGTCTCCATGAAGTTTTGGGCAACAGGTAAATTAATGTCAGCTAGACAGTCCAGTGGGTTGAAAATGGAAATAGGAACTCAAATATTTTGGATTTTGAAATGCAGGTGGGCTCAAATTGCAGCACAGTTACCAGGAAGAACAGATAATGAGATTAAGAACTTCTGGAACTCTTGTCTGAAGAAGAAGTTAATGAAAAAAGGTATCGACCCAACAACCCACAAGCCTTTAAGCCAAGTAGAAGTGAAAAAGGAGCAAAATTCCATAGATGAGGCATCTTTGGAACTGCCAGAGTCAAAAGGATTGCCAATTATATCGATCTTAGCCGAGCCAGAGTCTGCATTTTTTGGTAACGACGCAACTTCCTATAGCAGTGGATTGACAGAAGCTTCAAGAGACCAATTCATCACCAGACAAACTTATGATCCTTTGTCCTACTTTGAATTCCAAACCGGTGTCGATCAGGTTGGATATAACCCGGGTCTTTCCGGCCTCTCTCAGGCAACTTTCAGAACCTTCGATCATAACCCAATTGAAACAAGTACCAATTTTGCTTTCACGTCAATGCCAAGCTTAACTAGTTTCGACCATGGCAGCATCAGCGGGACAGAATTTTCAGATAATTCCGCTTCGAGAATGAGTTCTTTGTTCCTAAACGAGCCTAAAGAAAGTTCCAGTAATAGCTCAAACATCAGCAATTACACAGGATTTCCGATGAACAACATGGTGGAAAATGCAGCTTTTTCATGGACTGCCAACAAATTAGAGTCGGTGTTTCAATTTCATGTCAATGATATCAAGGCGGAAGAGTTGAAGCCAAGTCCATGGCAGGAAGGACATCTACATATTGATAATACAGCAGATTTTAGCAGTTATCAGTTGACGTCGCTATCAGGAGATCCAACAGGAACAAATTTTAACGTCTTCAATCAGATATGAACTGTAAATTCATTCTTTTACCATTTCTCTTCAGCTTTCTCTTTATCCGAAAACAAACTAGATGTTGATAGTACAGGAATGTTTGAGGGTTATTTTTCATTTTCTATTAACGAGATTCCGAAAGAAAGAAAAAGAAAAAAGAGACTGAAGCACTGATCTTTCTTTGAGTTCTACTTGTATTGTTCTTTTCTCCTGGTTTTTTCTTCGCTCTCTTCTATCATTTTGTATTTGATTCCTACAACAGGTGGACTTTGGAATAATGTACTCATCATTGTACAGTTTCAAGAGTGAAAACTAAATTTTCTGGTCTCGACTAATAGTTAGCTGTTACAGCAGTATTTTCAAGGCAAGTCCTTTTCGTACTTAAAGCTAAGAAGCTCCTTTTCGAAGTAAAAAACACACCAAACGTACACAACATTCTAGTTTCTCTGGTTCAAAATTTGTAACGGGCAGACCAAGTTGGAGTTCAAGATCAATATTATTTTAAGAAGATAGTACAAGAACATTATTAATAGAAATATGAATTATGATGAAGAGAGAAGATGGATGTGGGGTAGGGTTTTGATTGTGAAAATTTAATTTCGCTGGCAGAGACAGAGAGTAAATAATAAGAAGGTTATCCAGGGCCTGTAGTCATATCCAAGATACTGATTTCCTGGCATATGATACAGCTGCTATTTCCAGGACCCTCCATGCACTGGCTGAGTTTCCTCCCAAAAGGCCAAACTTGGCTGCCTGGCTATTCTGTCCCTCGCTACCTCTCTCCATTATTGGAGAGATAAGAGAAACTAAGAGAGTTGCACCCACACGTAAACACGCAGAGAGAGAGAGAGAGAGAGAGAGAGAGAGGGGTGAGGTCAAACTTAACAACAACTAACTATAGAAGGTTCAACAGGATTCAATCATCTTTGGTTCTCGAACTTTTGTGGATGAGATGAAGAGGGCTCTATCACCTTCATAACTTTAAAACTCACCAATAGAACAACAAGCTTGTTTCGTGGTGTAGAGAGCGAAAGAGAGAGAGAGGGAAAGAAGGTCCATACACATGCTCATCACCTGTCTCTTCATCAATTGTTCATATCTTTTATCCATATCTCTCTGCATATCTGAAACCGCCTCGAATCCTTTGTACGTAAAGAACATGTGAAAATAAGAAATACCAGGAAGCAAAATAATGGTACAATCATAGTTTACATTACGACAAGTTGCTGTTGGTCAAGATTTTGGCAAATATGCGCCTAAGGCACTTGATCTACGCTTGCTCCAGAAAGCTTGGAAAATTTGGTTTAGTGTCGGTAACATATTTTCTTTTCAGTTCAAACAAATCAAATTCCTGAAACTCACAAGATGTGGTCCTAAAATGATCGATACATGAACTATGCCTGAAGTCACTATCAGAATTGGTTCAAGAGGCATAATTGACCTGAAAGTCACCTGAGCATTAATTATGCTCTATACCAACGAAACCACAACTTTCTTCTACAGGAGGATGCTGGCAGTAGAAGATGTATATGCAATACCTTAAGAAGCAGTTCAGTTATTGTTTCTATATAATCCGGAAGTTGTTCAATCCAGATTTTAATGTTTCTGCATCACCATATACGTATGAACTCTATGCTTGGCGATAGCTATAAATAAGGTGGTCGCATATGCCTTTCTATTCTTGACCCGTGCATAACTTTGATTGATAAAGGCTATCAATACAGATTAAAATTCTTAAGTCACAAACCAAGCCTTTAATGTGATATTAGATAATCGAAACCTTCAAATCATCTACCCTTAGTCTTTAGGCCAAACTCCAATCCTCTAAGCAGAATGTTAACCTTTGATCCTAATCTTTACTTTTATTCCTTCCACAAGCAAGATAGATAGAGAAGGCAATGCCAACAAATAATTACATAATTACACAATTAAAGACACGTTTTAGTCGAATGAAAAGAAGTTTTGGAAAAGACAGACATAAAGGCGGTAAAACTGAAGAAGAGAACTACGAAGTAACATGTAACCTTATTTTGGTGTCAGATGTATATAGTAGCTGCTGCTTTTCTTGGTCAAATAACAGTGTCCGACAAGAGATATTGATATGCTTTATCTAAGGATGCCTCATCGAAACATCGCAAAGGTAAAAAACTTAGACTGCACCGACAGGGAACGGCTGATCTTCGTATGTTACTAATAATTAACCAAAAATGTCAAAGTCAACACCTCAAGTAGCGTTCATGAATCTAGCATTTATAATTGAAGGTTATCATAAAAATAATGGATAGGGAGCTACTTTCTGTGTTATTTCATATTTGGTCAAGTAAAGCACAGTTTCCTATTCCAGGTCTTACTGTATGCAATTTACCGATTTCCGGAGACTAAATCTTCAAAACAATCTTCAAGGAGAAAAGGGTTTCATATCTACTAGAATTCACATTCTTTTACAGCCTGATCGGATGCATATCTGTCTGTGGACCTGTTATACCACTAAGGAATGTCTTGCTAAATAAGCATATATATAGACAATGAAACTAACAAAAGTAGAATTAATATACTGAAAAGGGAAGAAAATATATGAGCTACAGTACTTAATGGATTTGCTAGTCTACCTTGACGTTGGAAAGGTTGACAGAAACTGCAAGTTCACACAAGAGGAATGAAAATGACGGTAGAGCCTATACCTTCTTGTTTGAGTTGAGTTTGGTACTTCTCATTCCAGGCATGGTATCTCGGTGAGACGGTGACAGTAGGGTAGGTACGATATTTCGAATAAAATAAATTAAAATAATAGTATGTTAGGTTGATATTGTAATATATTAAAAAATAGTTGATCAAATTAAATTAAATTAAAAAACAATAGTTTTTAAAAAATTATAAATATTGAAACTAAATCTAATATTCTTGATTAGTTTTTAATTTCTTTCAATTTAAGTTTCAAATGTTAATTAATAAAAATTTGATAAGGTTTACAATTTTTAGAATGGTTATATTAATCATTGTAAGAGCATTAATAATGCAGTTCCCACTTTAAAATGTTAATACAAGCCATCCCCAATATTATACAGGATATTTTTTAGTTAAATCTTGTAGATACACAAGCATCTTCTTTGTTTAGGTACCTTAAATAACTTTTTTTTTGGACATTAAAGAAATTTAATATATATTAGAAAATTTTCACCAAATACATTTATTAGGATTTAAATCTCTCTCTCTCTCTCTCTCTATATATATATAATTTCTAGGTCAAATCTTGATTGTTCTAAAGTTGCATATGAAAAAAAGAACGTGTAATTATACTATTGTTTCGAGCTATCCTAACAAATGCACAAATCAAGATTTGAATTAGAAATGTCGAATTCCCCTGTGATTCACTAAAAAAATAACAACCCAAGCTTATGTACGGATTCTTGGAGTTTGCTTCCAAAAGAATTATTGTCCTAGACAAGCTTCTGTGCTTATTAATCCTTTTCAATGGCGTGACAAGGAAACAAAACTACAAATTAATCTTGGGATGGCTACTAATAATAGTTGTTGACAGAGAAGTGGCAGTGATCATCTCAACCATAGAAAGATTGTGAAAGAAATATTGCTACTGAGGCCATCCTGCAAACAAATGATAGGTTTTTCAACAGGAGTTTGTTGTTAGGCTTAACAGCAATGATGGCCTTAAACATGAAAGACCAAACAACCTTAAATTACATAAAAAGGACCATTTACTTAAGTTCAAAGTCTTGTTTTAGCTTCTCATCAAAGACAAGTAATTACCTAATGAGAAAAAGTCTTCGCAAAGGTGATTTCATGTCTCTGTTGGTTGCCTGGTTTGCAATGTGAACGTTAAGAAACTTCTATTTACGTGATTCATGATTGTTTCTTCCACATCGAGTTTCAAGAAGATCACTTTCCTGGCTCTTCTAGGTCTTCCTAGATTACTATATATGGTCCAGTGAAGTTAGGTGAAACAAAGAATTTGTATGTTATATTCAATGGTAATATTTTCCCACTCAAGTGACACACATTAGAAGACAATTGACGAGAAAGACAGACAACAAAGATCTTTACTGATTAAGGGCAAGAATATTATTGATCATTAACGTGCATTTTAACTCGCGCGGTATATTTCTATATTCTCCATGCGGGTGGCAAGCTTATACTATTAAACAGCAATTAGTAGCAAGTTTTGATGAATGAACCACATTTTCATTGTTATTTAAATAAAAAATTGATAATCATGTCTATTTACGTTTTTATGGGACTTGAGATACGCTTTGTTTTTTAAATTTTTCTTCCATTTAATATAAATAGAAGATATCATTTAATAGAATAATACAATTTTATATCAAAATTACAAGTTATTTAGAATAGCATGAGGGTAGGAGTTTGCTGCTAATAATTTTGAAAAAAATATAAACAAAAGAAATTTTAATTCAAAATTTTATTAAAATAAAATTCTTATATTTTTTAATTTAAATTATAAATTTACGTAATAATCTGAATTATTGCACGAATAAATTTATTCTAAAAATTAAATACAAGTATTTGAAAGAGTTATTTTATTAAGAATACATATAAAAATAAAAATATAAACACTAATTTTAAGTAAAATAATAATCTTGTAAAGAAAAAATAGAATTATTTTGTTATTTACCTCTTCTTTCCCTTGAGCCAACAAGGGCACATGCTCATCAATAGTGATGGGTCGGTCCTCTAACGAACCAGGATTATATTTCTATGCAAAGTCTAAGTTGGTGAATGGCGTATACCTGCATTTCTGGATTCCTCAAGAACATGGACTTATGGTTTGGTCCAATAATCAATTCATGGGTTGACTTGTTCACTCGACTACGTTCATACATGGCTTTGCTAAAGAATAAAGACTAGAGACTTTATGAATTAAGATTGTTGTTAATATTTGTCTCACTCCCTAGTTTTCTCTGTTTTATTTTCCGCTTTCTCCTTGGTTTTATTTAACCAACAACAGAAACTCATAAGTATGCTCTCAAATGAAAAAAATAAGGCCATCCTTTAACACATTAAATTGAAAGGAAAGAATTTATACACTTGTAAATAAGAAAACTTAGTTTCCCATTATAAAATAAGTCGTAATTTCAAGCCCCAGGTTAATTGAAGCATAATCCTTGCGAGGTGGTAGAGAGTTTGTTTGAAGCAAGTTGTCTAAACTAGATGAAGGTGAATGAAAAGTTATAGTTATATAAACTGATAAGATATATGATATATACCTTATTATTTAGTTTTGATACTTTTCGATAATTGGACATCCAAAATAATGTTGATAAGTTTAAGATTCAAATCAAAGTGGGATAGAATAAAATCTACTATCTTGGATTTCATTGGTTGATTAGAGTTGTCTTAAAGGATGAAATTAAAAAGCTATCTTGGATAATTTTTGATAAGAGATTGTATCAAGATAGAACTCTATCTTATGAAGAGTCCTAAGTGAATCCTGTTAAGCTTTGGTTGGGTGTTCCTACTATTGTGTGATTTCTCCTGTTTTGGGAGTGTGGACGTTTTTTTGGGGATGACGTTTTTTTGTGGTGCAGCAGTTATTCTTAATTTGGATAATCACACAACCTATGTTGTGCATGTGTGAGCTGCACTTTTCTTAGCATGTCGTTGGTTGAAGAAGGTTGTCTTGAGTGGTTGCTACGTTTTCTATTTGGTGTCTTTGTCATTGATTGCAGCAGATTGTGTGTGGTGTTTGCGTGACTCCTTGTGGGTGTGATTGGGTCTTTGCCATATTCTAGGTTGGTTGTAGGTGTATGATAAGTGTGGCCATAGTCTACTTGTTATGGTGATTAAAAACAAAGTGCATGAAAGCACTCACGTGGTTATGTATTGCAAGATAACGTTAAGGAACTACAGATTAGGCGTGGGGGTGATTCCTTCCTTGCGTCGTTTTTGATTGGTTGTAGGTGGTGTGCAAGTATAATTTCATCTTAGGCAGCAACTTTTGTCAATTGATTTTCTTGTGGGTTACGAATCCTTTGATTACTGAATGTGTTATCGGGGCAGCTGTAGCCTTGTGAATCAGTTAGTGCCATTGGTGAACAATAGTCAGATTAATCTTCGGAAGAGCTGAAAAACATTAGGAAGTTGTTCTTTCTTTTATTTCTCAAGTGTTTTTCATTTATGTTGAATTTTGTTTAATCACTTGAGTTGTTTAGTTTGTTTCGTTATTGTTAAACATTGTTTGAGAAAAATCCTCTATTGAGGTTATTATGAGGCAGTTGTACTATTGGGTGTGAAATTCTTTCATAGGTATTGAGGGCGAGGGATAGCGTTAAGGGTTGAGTGGTGTCGGCTCAGTAAAGCCTCGTATAAGACTATTTTCATTAGTGAAAGAATTAAGCTGGGTGAGGGCCCTACAGATGTAGGCAAGGAGTGTCGAACTGCGTTACCAAATTTCGGTGTTGATCTGTGATTGAGCCCAAGTTTATCTTATAAATTGGCTATACTTTCATGGCTGTTAATATACTTTTTGACTCTTAATTTGTCATTTTGTGCTTAAATTAGTTCCTTATAGTGAACTCATATTATATGCAATTTGTTAGTAAAATTGTTGCAAATTGACATTAAATGCATTATAATTTTTTTAAGGACAATTGATACTGCAAATTGTTATTTTAATCTGTTTAATTTTGTATTTATTTTCTATTTTTATTTGTGCTAAAAAATTAATAGTTGCTAATACAGTTACTTGATATCTGGTAATTGACAGATACAGTTACAAGTAAATGTGGCAGAACCTTACAGGTAATTGCGATCAAATTGGAAAGTTTGCAAAATAATCACCCTTCAATTTTTTTGTTTGGTATCAGAGCAGGTCATCAACTTAGAACTTGGCAGCAAGTTGGTGCAAATCCAAATTTTGCAAACATGGCTACAAGAGAAGGTGCATCGATCACTAGGCCATCACTATTGGATGGCTCTAACTATCCCACATGGAAATCCCAGATGAGAGTCTTCGTCCAAGCCCAGGGTACAAAATCTTGGCATTCGGTAGCACATGGGTGGACTCATCCGATGATTACTGACGATAAAGGAGAGGTAGTTCAAAAAGATCCTTCTGAATAGAGAAGAGCTGAAGAAGAAAGTGCACTTGGAAACTCACAAGCAATGTATGCAATTTTTAGTGTTGTTGATGAAGAACACTTCCTAACAATATCAACCTGTGAATCGACTAAAGAAGCGTGGAATGCTTTGCAGATTATTTATGAAGGGTCCAAATCTGTGAAAGCGTCAAAACTATAGATGTTAGTTGTAAGGTTTGAAGAACTGAAGATGGATAAAAATGAGACTATTGGGGACTTTCATGAAAGATTGCACGATATAGCGAATCAAGCACATCAACTTAGGAAGAAATATTCCAATCTGAAACTAGTCAAGAAGACGTTGAGCTCACTACCTCCGAGATTTATTCCGAAAATTACAGCAATAAAGGAGGCCCACGACATTAATGATCTGTTATTGAAGAAGGTAATTGGAATTCTTACAAATTTCGAAATGAATTTTTTAAGGGGTAAGCAAGAAAGAAACAAAATATTGGCATTACAAGTTAAAACTGGAAAAGGTATGAATGATGCGGAAGATGAATTTGATGAGAATGAGAATTTGGCGCTACTCACATGAAAGTTTGGTAAATGGCTGAAAAGAATGAACAAGAACAAACCCAAGTTTAGACAACATGGTGGGAGTTCATCGAACAACAACTTCAAACAATAAGTCAAAACTCAAAAGGGTGAAAGGAAGGTGAAGAGAATCCAATGTCATGAGTGTCAAGGTTTTGGGCACTTGAAGTGAGAATGAATCTGACCACTTGGAGTGAGAATGAATCCTTTACGAACACTTGGAGTGGGAATGAATCCGAGAGTGAATATGGTAATGAAGAAGAAATCGCTAATAGTGTTGCGTTAGTTGCTTTGTATAGCAAAAATCCAGTTGCATGCCTAATAGTAACTGAGAAGGAAGTGGCTGAAGATGAAACAGGGGGCAAATCAGAAAATTTTGAGAAAAATGGAGATAGATCAGGTCGAGGTTCAATATCAGATTATAACAATGATGAAAGTAGTTCAGATGATAAAAGGAAGAATATTTATAAGGCTCACGAAGTGATGTAAGAAAAATGGGTGAAAACATGTAGAAAGAATGAAAGGTTGAAGGAAGAAAACTTATTTATGAAGAACACCATCTAAGATTTAGAGAAAAAATTGATGGTAGCTTTAGACGAGCTCGGTGAAGCCAAACTGAAGTTAGCAAGTACCGAATAGGGTTTGAGAATGTTGAATGGAGGCACAGAAAATTTTAAAAAATTTGATCGAAATCGGTAAGGTTAAATGGGATCTTCAAGGCATTGGTTACAAAGGTGAATGTTCCAAGTCAAATGATGAGAAAATTGGCACGAACAAATCTATCTAAGGAGAAATCTCAAATAAAAATTAGAGATTCATACCTACATGTCACTTTTGTGGAGTAAAGGCACATAAGGCCGAAATGTTACAAGCTATTACAAATGATGTTTCAAAGGGGTTGAAACCGAAAATCTAGACACTCTCCATTAAATTTCCAGTAGCAACCCATGTTATTGAAGCACTCTTGGGTTAGAAAGGGTCAAGGACAAGCACAAAGATGTACTGACGGAAAACCAAGAAGGTGTCTAGATTCACAGTTAGTTACTACTTTTGAAGAAACTGCTCAAACTGAGGGTAAGTCAAGTGCTTCAGATGAAGAAATTAACCAGATAATTGATGATCGAGATACTGTGACGAGGAATAAGCCCAGGTTTGAATTTCTTCAAGGTGCATAGGGATTGTGTACTTTACATTTTTGAAGTATAGTTTGATGTTATTTATTAAAAATAAAATAAAACAAAAAAAAAAGATTCAAAGGAGTTATCATTTAAGCTCTCTGAGTTTTTATTTATAGGCTTTCGAAGGTCCAGTTGATTAATGTTGGATCCCGTTTCCAGAACCCAACCCTCTTGCTTAACAAAACGGAATCACAAGTCGAAGAACCGAAAGCGAAAACAAAAGCGAAAGAATCGAAACACAAAGAGGCGGAAACGAAACGGAAACGAATCGAAGACGAATCAAATCGGATCGAAGGCAAATCGAATCAAGTCAAAAAGGCGTACGAATCGAATCAAAGCAAACAAATGGTTCAATCGAACCGAAACAAATTCCGACATCCTCGAATCGCAAAAACTTAGTA
>JANIJF010000006.1:67369847-67382122 GCA_024520955.1 Erythroxylum bequaertii
ACCCCGTTCGACACGGGAGTATGTCCACTGTAGACAAGTGAAGGATAGAGGTCGGGATCAGTTCGCGTCTGCATTAGAGTTTCATATTGTATTCCGCAATCACTGTACAACAATGATATTTAATTCTCTTTAATGTGTTGAAAATATTATTCAAAATTAATGGAATTGTCTTATAATTGTTCTCAAATGATTTTCCACACCTTATAGATGAAATTGAATAAAAAAGATGCAAAAGAAACGAAGGAAATCCGAAATTTCAGATGGGTAGCAAATTTAGTGACTAAGCGTGGGCACGTGCAAGGATAAAAAAAATTTGCAGATCTGCTTTCAAATTTAAATCTGATTCGTTTGAGATTTTTATAATTTTTTAAGATCAGATTGATGGAGATTTGCAATTTGAACACGTGGGAGATGTGATCTGCAAGAGAGGATGGAAAAGGAAGGGATCAGGAGGCATTAAAAAAGAAAAAAAAATGTACTGTTGACGTCAGCTGGGAACATTAGCATAGTTTAGGATAGTTTATGTTTTCTGCATTCTTTTCTTCTGGATTTCTGGACAGCCATTGTTGGTTCTCAATTTCTGCACTTTTCTTCTAGAGATTTTCGTATTCTTTAGGAAAACACCAGAGATGGAGACTATGTGTTTTGTTATTTCTTTGATTTTTACTTTCGTTATGAGTAGCTAAAATCTTTTTCTTGGTTGAGAGAAACCATGTTATCAGCTATTATGTGTGAGATGTTTCAATAAAATTTGTTTTGTTGATGAACATTGAATATCTTCTTAATTACTTTTTCTAATTGAATTGATTGATTTCTAGGTGCGCAACTAGGGATTGATTTGTTCAATAGCTAGATTAATGAAATATGACGTTCAATTTTGTTAATCACAAGTAGCAATTAGAATTACCTTCTTTACGTTAAAGTCGAAAATTCTAAGAAGATATTCATCTTGATTAATTGCATGTCGTACATGTATTATCTTGTTCATTGGTTTCTTAGTTCTTAACATTATTATTCAATTGAACCTACGATCTTATCTAGGTTGTTTAGTAAGAATGCTAGGATACATGTTTCTAATCATTTACACTTAAGAGAAAAACATCCCCCAATGAATGTTTATTAATAACTGAAATTTTATATTGAGGATTCATTTTAGCGTGATAACATCGGTGACCCGAAACTAAGGTCTTTCTATTAAATTTTCAAATCCAATTACTTTTATTGATTTTCGATTTTGTCATCTTTTCCTTAAATTGTCGTGAATTAAACCCCCTATTTCGTTACTTTATTTTAGTTTTGAACTCGTACAATCATTGTCGTTAAAATTCTTCATGGGATCGATATTCACTTACCACTACTACATTAATTTGTATTAACAGAAGTTGGTTTCTTTTTGAATTTGGTTGCAGGCGACAGCAGTACCAAAAATAAAACAATTCATTGTATTAGTTTGTGTGAATTTTTGGGCATGTTTGGATAACAACTGATCAGCTTAAAAATTAGCTAATTGGCCAAAATCAACTGTTTGACTTAGTCAAACAACTGATAAATGTGTTTGGTAATTGATTGGTTGGGTTGGCTACTCTGATTACCCCAAACCCAAAATGTCAAATTTTCCCTTTATCCTTTGTTTTCTGCTATCTTCTCTCTTGCATCCATCTGCCTACTTCAACCAATGCATTCGGTACTCGGGCCCCAACCAACGACTATGTTGATAGGAAAAAGCAGTTGTAGAGTGGGGAGGCATCCATTCCTAGCCACTACCAGAGGTAGCAAGCACGGTAGCAGAGAAGCATCCTTCCTCAAAAACCTTCGGAAGTAGCAAGTATGATAGTAAGGAAGTATCATTCCCCGATTACCGCTAAAGGCAGCTTCCAATTCAATGGCAACAAGGACTTTCATACCGCCGGATTAGTCACTCACCAGCATTCACCGCCGCAGAAAAATTCCACTACCCTTTCTCTTTGTTGTGGTGCCGCCAATCACCGGTACCCACACCCGGCTTCATTTATCCAAGTTATTTTATTGTTTTGGATATTTCAAAATCATAATTTTTGTATGTTGTGTGGGTTTGTAATTCTTGTTTTTATGATTCTCTGGCCATATTTTGAATATAAAAGCCAGATGCATTAGTACGTAGTTCAATTTTGTACTCCATTTATGCGTTGTTTGACTCCTTCTGGTATGTGTGTTAATGCAAGAAACACATTACAGTTTCTTTCATAGATGATGAAGCTAGAATTCCAGACGTATACTACAATTTCTAATACGCACTTGATCTCTAGCCAAATTACATAGAATTTAAGTATCCTTTAGATTCTAAAATTCAGGCCAAATTATTATGCTTTATGCGATTAAGGCATAAAACAAAACTTAATATAACAAATATATAATATAGATAAATAATATCAATTTTATTATGTTAAATGTAGTGATTCTCAAAATTCATCTGATACAGTTTAACACAAACAAATTCAACCTTACATTATCTAGATCAAGATAAGCACAATTTCAAATTATTCATTTGATGCATATATAACCTGCTATGATACCAGAGTCAGAGGATAATCATATAGATTAAAGGATAATAACATAGATTACGGATAATCACATAGATATATATGCATAGTAATACATAATATCACTTACATGGATATTATGTTGAATTCATAGGTTAAAAGAGTCATAGAATTGTTTTTCAATAAGAAGATTTCTAAATGATCTATAGAAACAAAAACTAACTAATCTTCAAATTTCAAAGATTATTGTTTATATTGGATTTGAATGTTCAACTACTTCTTTACCACTTACCAGTTATTGATGGATAACACTAATTTTTGTAGAATTTAATTTTTAAAATCTAAATTCGTATAAGAATATTCAACGAAATACTAAAATATATAATATTTATACCTTTATAATTTTTTTAAAAGTTATATCCTCAATTGTCGTTTTACACATTAACAGCTAATACTAAACAGCTAATTTTACCAAACATTAAATGATAAACAACTAATACAATCAGCTAGTCAAATCAGTTGATATAATAAGCTATCAACTTATAGTTAATAGAATCAACTAAAAGCTAATGCAATCAGTTGATTGCTAAACAAGATCTTTATATCTTAACACAAGTTATTGCTTACAATGGGAGGCCTAACTAAAACTTAAAATAGACTAACTAAAACTTAAAACATAGTGAAACAAGCCTTTTCTAAACCAACTAAAACTTAAAACTTAGAGTTATACTTTGCTGTAAATTTTCCTACTAGACTCATCAAAATTTGGGTTGTGTATGCCTATTAAATTTGGAATGGAACACTAATTCATAGACCGAAACATCATATGATAACATTAGAAGTTAGAACAATAAAATAAAAGATTTGAAGACTAGACTTAAAAGATCAAAACACTATATGATAATATTAGAAGTTAGAACAATAAAATAGTAAGCTAGAGTAGGGTTACTATGATATAGCATTCTCACTACACCGAAACTTTTACTCTATTAACTGAATTTTTATTTCTATTGAAAATGTAAATTTACGAGGAATAGGTTTGTAATAGTTTAGGATTTAACTATTGCTTTCTTATTTAAAATGTCAGTTGTTAATCTATCTCTTTGGGTACCTAATGCAATTAAAGCTAAATATTTTTGAAAGCTCTTTTTGTTGACTTACGCATTTAAACTTATGTTAACCCCTTTAATGCAAGAGAGGAGAAAATTAAAGCACTTTTACTTATAAACTTTGAAGATATGACAAGTCTTTTGGGGCTTAATACCCAAATTCAAGCATTAACAACTAGAAAATAATAGATAAATCCGTAATACTGTTCAGAGACTAAAGAGTTAGACTTGAGGGGTATCAAAGCGAGGGAAGATAAATTACCTGGCCAACAACCTCAAGCTTTCCACAATTTTTAATATCAACTTCAACAATTCTAATTCTACTGTTTGTTTGATTGAGATATTGCAATTAATGAAGATGATTGAAACTCTTAATTGTCATATAGTGCATGGAAATAAATTAAACTATAATTTTTTGACAATTGCATAAGCAATAGGTAGGGTGGAGTTGAGTCCATCCTCGACTCAATCTAACTTGACTCTCTGGACTAAGTATATTCAATTTGTATTATATTTTATTTACATATTTATATAAAAAATATATAAATGTGTAAACAAAAACAACCAAAACAGAGTTTGGTACACAGCGAACGGAAGATCTCTTTTGATCGTCTTCTACGCGAGGAGCCAAGATCTTCTGTCCAATTTTATGGTGTCTTATTCTGTTATATGAATTTCAGTCATTCATTTATGCGAATTTTACATAAGCCCCACATAAATAAATATGGATTCACATAAATAAATGATTGAAATTTATAGGACAAAATAAAATACCGTATAAAATTAGACAAAAAATCTAAACTTATACGCAAAGCGAGGTCTCGTCGATCCAAAAAGGTCACGTTCCGGTCCACATATAACCTCCTTGGTGAAAGGGCGTGCAACACAGGATTTTGTTTCTGTCGACACGTGTAAGCTATTTGTGGGGTCCATAGCTATGTGATTATTTACGAGCTCATTGTTTATTATTAGTTCCTTTTTTTTCCTTGCCGGTGAATTGTAATGGAAGGAAATACATCAGTATTCAGTAGTAAAGCTTAAGCAACATGACCACCAGGGTGGTCCTCCTATAAGTAGCTAGCCATCCTGTCGAGAAAGAAGAGCGTTTTGTTGCGGAGAGGAGTGGCCCTACATTTCATATGATTGAAAAGCACCTTAGTCACATTATATTGATAATTTTGAGTTACCATTAACAAAAGAAATACTATTACCAATTAAGCAGAAAAGCTGTGAAACTATATGAGAAGAAGAAGATCGACTCTTTAGGCATGCCCTCATAGTTGAATTTGTTTAACGTGAAGATGGGATGGCTTAAGCTCTTGGAAAAGAAGTCCTCCGCATGCCAATCCAAAGACACAAAACTATGCTACTTTATACATAACCAAACAAAAAGGGGTGATGGTGATGGTGATGAAGAAAGACTTCGGACCCTTTTTCTTTTGGTTGGAGGCAAAACCAAAGGCCATCCAACTTTGAAGCAACATGCTTTGCCTTCTAAATTAGAAAAGAATCTGTTTCTTTTCCTTGTCTGTGAAAACGTGCCACCCACTTTATACCAAAGAAAGCGAGTCAAGATCTCCTGTTCAATATTATGGTGTCTTATTGTGTCCAATAAATCTCAGCCGTTTATTTATATGGGTCCCGTATGGAACCCACGTGGGACCCGCAAAATAAATGACTGAGATTTCATAAGACAGAATAAGACAGAGTAAAACTGGACAGAGGATCTGGTCTCGAGGAAAGCAACGTGCAAGCGATATTATAAAATCAACGTTCCACTTATATTTTCTGTTATAATTTATAATTTTCCTTTTCAATTTTTAAAAAACAATAATATTTTATTTGGTTCCAAATTAAAAAATATTTCTCCACAATGTAATTAAATTACATTAATCATAATTCTTTTTAGTAATTAATATTAAATAATATTTTTAATTAATAAATTCAAATAACGATACAAAAATTAAAAAAAGAAAATTTAAATAGTAAACCACAATCTTATGATTTCTCCACTCTTTGTGCTTACCCTTTATGTAACCTATGTTGAACTACACCATCCAGCTGGTTCATTTGAATTTTTCCCCTTTTAACTTCTGTGTATGTGTGCGCATCTATATATGCATGCTTGTCTCTCTCCTCTTTCTTTCTGTCTCAAGTCTCATCCACGCTCATCTGTTAGATATGCGTCCACTTCTTCACGGTGAGACTATGGTAGCAGCTTTCAATTTTGTACTGAAAAATGTGTTCTTTTTGCTCCTCCGACGATGGCCTTCTCCCTTATTTCCATGAAATGGGTGGTCTTCATCAAGCTAGAGGCCTATTTTACAAGCCGAGAGCAATGTCATGGAGAAGCCATGCATCCATGGAAGGGGAATTGAGAGCTTTTGGTCCGAATGCTATAAATCCATACATACTTTATGTACAATTTCTCATAACTACTATTTCTAATAATAGCACAATTCTGCATCTCCGTTTCGCCTTCTTCGTGCTTAGAGTTACGAGTGTTTCCTTCGGCCTAGGATGGAAAAGTCTGTAATAATTACAAAAGTTGATGTAGTTAATTGTGTATTTCCAACATAATGATAATCTCATGTATTCATTTAATTACATATTGTGCAAGTGCTTGAGGAAATAAATTTATTCACTCTCTTCTTCTCTACTTGATTACAAATACCTCAAATTTGAAATCATTCCACTTGCTTTCGTATTATGGTTATTTGGTGTCTTGGTGATGGCACGTTCATCTTCACCTACTTGGCTAATTCTTCCACAATTGAAACTCAAACCAGAAAGCAAATAGAACCCAATAAAGTTTGTTAGGTGGCATTTGATGACAATTAGCCAGATATATTCTTTTTCTCTCTGTCATTCTTTACTCGTATAGGAAATTTTTTACTACAAAAAAGTAGTAATTTGCGACAAAAAAATACTTATGGAAATGAAACTGTAGCAAATTATCAACGAAAAAATATTTCCATCAGTAATATTGTCAGAAAAACTTTCATTTTGCGATGGGAAAAATATCTATTGGTAAACATAGAGGAAACTTATCCCGACAAATTTTTCGACGAATATAAAGACAGTAAAAATTTCCCGTCAGTAAAAAAGATGGGAATGTTTAGCGGAATAAAATTTTTTTGAATTTACCGATGAAATATCGGTAAAGTTTAGAGGTAAACGTGTACAGTTTTAATCCCTTTATAAAAAAAAGGATCCGTTCATATCAAATCATCAAGAATCAAATAAAGCGGAGGTATACCTGAATCCATTGTGAAATTTGCACTGGAATCTTGCGGTTTGTCTTCCAAATTAGAAAGTAACCTTTTTCTCTAGAGTTTTCCCTAACTCTTTGATGATGGGATGTCATAAAAGAATTAAGCGTGCGTTTAATTTGGAGACCATAACTACTTATATTAGGGTAAAACTCTAATCTAATTTCTAATATGCCCATCATAAAAATAGAAATTATAAACCCGGTCTCTACACATATAAAGCCCACACTTAAAATAGATGCATGAAGCCTAAAATACCATAAACATATTAGATCAATTTAATTAATTGAGCCCAACTTTATATGATAGTCTTTATACACAATTATACACATACAATTATACACAGCGTTTTCGTTTTCGTTTTTCCTCTCTCCCATTTCTCTGTTGTCAATTCCTCTTCTGCTCATCGGTGTTTGTGTGCATTTGTCTTCTCCAGCCATTTTCCTTGTGTCCTTCAATAGAGGTAAGTCATTCAGCCTTTGTTCTCAGTGATTTTTTGTATAACCCTTATTGGTATATATGCTCAAATGTTGCACGAACCTAAGAGCATTTGGGGTGTTTTTACGTTTGTTTCGATTGTCTGTGGTTTATTTGTATTTGCAATGTTCCGAAAAACGTTGAGGAAGGAAAAAGACATGATTTGCTTACGTTATTTAGGACAAATTTGCCATACTTTTAAAGTATTTTATGAAAGTTCTGAGTGAAATTTACGTGTTAAAATTTAATGTATTCGTGTATAAGTGAAATTTAATGTATTCATGATGACAAAATAAAAATGAAATAATTTCTATTATCAATTCAATTTAATGAATTTGCATCACTTGGGCCATCTTAAATTTGAGGAGGGTATTAACCAAAATATCAGTCAAAACACTAATTATAGATTATATAAAAGTAACTAAAATTTTATTTTTAATCTTCATCTTCATCTTGATCTAATAATTTTTATAACTCTATAAATAAATGCTCTTGTAACACAATATACAACATATACAAAATCTCATTATTCTCACATAATTATCACTTACATATATAATGCATCATATCCTACGGGAGTCTAAGAATTCTTAGGATTCGAAGGAAGGACCAACTCCTTTGGTCACTTGAAGCACAAGTACAAAGGTTTACTAATACTAAAACAAATAAAAAATGTAATATATTTCATTGTAAATATCCAATATTTTTGTATATGTTATATAGATATAGATATGAGAGTATTATCTTTTCTTTAACACTGCATCTCTGTCCATATATATATGTGGAGTTTAATACTCGATATTCAACATTTGTAAGAGGACTTTTGATCAATGAATTAAATAATTTACTTCTGATTTTGAATTGTTAATTTATTAAATTATTTACTAAAATAAATTAATAGTAATTGAGTAATTATAAAAGAAGTGGACTTAGCTCCTTCGAGCAGGAATGTGATTGATCCATTAGCAGCATTCAATAAGACGCACTTGATGGGTAAGAAGAGAAATGATTAGAGCCTTGTTCGGTGGTCTTGCCTTTCACTTTTTGTTCTTCACTCCTCTTCTCTTTAATTTATGCTTATAAATTTCATGTATGACAATCATTTGTTTTTTTTTTTCACATGAATAAAATTCTAAAAGAGTTGTTGAATTAATAAATTGGAAAATTATTCAAAACTCTAATTATCTCCTAAGTTGTAATGGGTACTCTTACTTAGACTAAGAAAAAAACACTTTAAATAAATATTTAGTGATTTTTTAAAAAAAATTAAAAATTATTTTTGATAAATTAAATTGTTTAATTTAATTTTTTATTATATAATTGATTAATTGTTGATGAAAGACTAGTTTTATAAAGGTTCAAAGAGTATTTAAATTATTTGGGTTAATTTTGATTATTATAATTGATAATACTTTATTGTTAATTATATTTAAATTTTTGATATATAAATAATAAAGAGAATTCACACACTTTTTACTTTTGAATAATTTACCATTCTTTTTATATTGTTTTAAGTCCAATATTAAAAATTAGAAACGGGTATAAACATTTCATGCTCCTTCGTACTTCACAAGATCAAACTCCCAATCTCTATGATTAGATCAAATTTTAATGGTTCTTCTGCATAGTCTTTAGGTTATTAATTGTCTTCACTATTCGTTTTTATGAAAAATGAAACGTAAACCAACTAGAGTGGCGAAATTGAAATATGTATGGCAGGGAAACTGGAGACGTGAATTTAATGAAATTCCCATCTCGTCCATAAGATAAAAAATACAGATTATAAATAAAATAAATTGCTTGTAATATCTTGATTTTTAAGATTTTTATTCAAGTTATCATAACATTAATTTTTAACATTATTCCCACTAAAAGTCCATATATTTCTATTTCAAAATAAACAATATTATTTTCTGATTTGCTTGCTTTAATAAAAAAAATATAACAAAACTATTGAACAATTGTATTATATTAAATACGAAATATTCTTTTTCGCAGGCCCTATATTGTGTTGAAGAGCGTCACTCATCCTTCTTCTTTATAGTCTGTAGTTTCCCATCTATCCTGGAAAATCATCCAACTAATGTCTATATATGCATTAATTTAATAATACAATTTTGATGCATTTAAGTTTTGTGTGAATGCAAAGGAGGTCTTAATTGTGTGTTGTTATTTAGAATATTCTTATAATTATTAATGAGTTTTTATGTTCTTCTTTAATAGTGTAAGTATTTACTGTATGTGGAATGAGTTCGAGATCTTATAAATAATTTGAGGCATAACTAAGTTCCTAGGATGGTATATAAGTCCGTGAGACTTATCGGTGAAAATTTTCACGTGCCTTGGAATTACAACGAGAACTTGCTTTCTTGATTCATAGATGTAAACAATGCCACGTACCATAGTAATGAAATCAAATGTAGGTGAATAATTCAATTGATTAATACTTCAATTTCAATGTGATTAATTCAAAATTAGTATTAATATAAGAAATTCATAGGTTTAATAGACATGATAATTCTTTGCATAATAAACCCCTAGGATAGTATATAGGTTGGAAACCCGTGATGTAGCTCTTGTGAGGCTTATCGATGAAAAATTCCATGAACCTAGGAGTCACAGCGAGAACTTGCTTTCTTGATTCATAGGTGTAAATAATGCCACGTACCATAGTATTGAAATCAATTGTAGGTGATTAATTCAAAAATAAATACTTCCACTTCAATGTGATTAATTCAAACTTAGTATTAATACAAGAAATACGTAGGTTTAATAGACATGGCAGTTCTTTGCATGATAAACCCCTAGGACAGTATATAGGTTGAAAACCTGTGATGCAGCTCTCGTGAGACTTATCAGTGAAAAATTCCACGAGCCTAGGAGTCATAGAGAGAACTTGCTTTCTTGATTCACAGGTGTAAACAATGCCACGCATCATAGTATTGAAATCAATTATAGGTGATTAATTCAAACATAAATACCTCAACTTCAATGTGATTAATTCAAACTTAGTATTAACACAAGAAGTTTATAGGTTTAATAGACATGACATTTCTTTGCATAATAAACCCCTAAAACGGTATATAGGTTGGAAACCCGTGATACATCTCTCGTGAGGCTTGTCAATGAAAAATTTCACTAGCCTAGGAGTCACAGTAAAAACTTGCTTTCTTGATTCACAGGTGAAAACAATGTCACGTATCATAGTATTGAAATCAATTATAGGCGATTAGTTCAATTGATTAATACTTCAATTTCAATGTAATTAATTAAAACTTAGTATTAACATAAGAAGTTCATAGGTTTAATAGACATGACAGTTCTTTGCATAATAAACCCTTAGGTCAGTGTATAGGCTGGAAACCTGTGATGCAACTCCCGTGAGGCTTATCAATGAAAAATTGCACTAGCTTAGGAGTTATAGCGAGAACTTACTTTCTTGATTCACAGGTGTAAACAATGCCACGTACCATAGTATTGAAATCACTTGTAGGTGATTAATTCAAATATAAATAATTCAACTTCAATGTCATTAATTCAAACTTATTATTAACACAAGAAATTCATAGGTTTAATAGACATGACAGTTCTTTGTATAATAAACCCTTAGGACAGTATATAGCTTAGAAACTCGTGATGTAGCTCCCGTGGAGTTTGCATACACGGAGAATTGATGGATTATGATAAAATTATTGAGATATTTGAAATTGAGTATTCTGCATTGTCAATAAAGCGGAATGTGATATTTAAGTGTGACTGGTTTGATCATACGCCTAATGTTGGTACAAAAGTGCATAGCCGATATAATCTAGTTGAAATCAACCAAAAAAGAAGATTTAGATAATTTGAACCTTTCATGTTGGCAATGCAAGCGATCTAGGTGTATTATGTCTCTTTTCCCAGCTTACAACGAGATAAGTCAGATTGGTTGGCCGTTTGTAAAGTTAAACCTAGGGTGTTTTTGGATCACGTGGAAAAGGATAATAGAGAATTGAAAGTGAAGTGTTTTAGAAAGATGTTTATAAAATAAATGCATCTGTTACATATGACGAGAATGAACCTTTGAGCGATCCAAACAATGAATATGTTGAATTTTCATCTAGAGAGGATGAGAAGGGCGAGAGATTTGAAGAGAAGCCTAAGTTTGATTCTAATTCTTCATAAAAAGAAGATGATGGTGATTTTGATTTACAATTAAGTGCTGATAGAGATTAATTTGTGTTTATAATAGAATATTATATTCAATAAATCAATTATTGAATCACTAATATATTGTCATATTTTTGGAATATTCAATAAAATATAAATTTCAGGTTAAAATATGCCACCAAAGAGAAAATATGATATGATACGACTAAGATTCAGACCACAATTTGGAGCCATTTACTTTCTAGGTGAAGCGTCACATTCTGCAGTAACAACTGAATCAAATGTTGTACTTCCAGCTATTACACTTGCAGATGAGGCATCACCTTTCGTATCTGCTGCTATACCATCCACCACCCCTATACCAACAGAGATATCAGGGGTAAACGATGTGAATGAAGGAGACGACCTCCAGCCTAGAGCTGAGGGAGTTGATGGAAGAACTTACATCACAATTATCAATAATCTACAAGTGAAAATACATGAAATACCATATGTTTATAATTAAGTTATAGATTTAAATTTTAAAAAAGTTGTTTTTATATTAAGTTGATTCCATCTGGATCGTGCTCAAGAAACATGACAACCAAATTCAAAGAGAAAATTGATCTAAAGGGTTATATCTGGAAGAATATCTCTCAGGTGACAAAGGATTTTTATTATCAGGAGTTTGAGGTACAAAAAATATATTTTTATATTTTTTCAAATTAGATAAATATTGTAGGTTATAAGTACTTATCGTATGCTTTTCT
>JANIJF010000006.1:67577034-67587608 GCA_024520955.1 Erythroxylum bequaertii
ATGTATTCCATTTGATCTTTTTTTAATCCTTCCTAAGGATTAGGTAAAGAATTCTCACACTCTAATTTTCTTTTAACCTATTAACTCTAATATTTGAATTCTTGTTTTATTGTTATAGAAGGTTGTCCTCACTTTGACCATGAATAAGGTTTGTCTTTTACTATTTGGACTCCTCAACATATTAATTTTGTCATCCATCACTTCCTTTTTTGGGGAGAAGTAAGCAAATTAAAATTTCTTGTAGATTTTTTTATTTAGACCCTCAAATCCATAAAGTTGTGGCCTAAAAATGTAGATTAATGGGCTAAATGAGTAGACAGGTTATACCCCTGGTATCATTTAGCCTAGAAGAGGCAAGGTCTCCTACAATTAATATCCCTTTCTAGGAATTTTATAGAGTATCAACCTAACCTTGTATTTGTGATTTTGAAATTTTAGAGTACTTTGTGCAACTCCTTTATATTTCCTTTTGGTCACGCTTATATTTCATTGAAAGACATTTTCTTTTTAACTAAGTTGTCTGTTATTGGTGGGCATTTTGTTTGTTTAATTAAAGAAACCCGTAATTCAAGTCTTAGTGCTTTTAAATGTTCATCTTATTCTGGATTGATAAACAACAATGCTTCTTTAATAAATCCTACATTTGAAGAGGAACATGTCAAATTTATTTGGTCCACTAAACCTATTTATCTTTTGCCTTATTAATAACGATTCTAGTTTAAAATTCCATCCTTTGTAAAGCAGTAGTGTCCAGCCTTTCTATTATAGCCTTGGGTTTTGAAATGTATCTCTTTTCAAAGCAAGTGCTATTAACAATAAATTTGTTTGAGAAATTTTTCATCACTATCGCGTTTTGAAGTGTAAAATTATTGCTGCTAGTGTCGCTAACACAGAATCTTACTACTACTAAAACACTTTTAGAGTTTAGTGCCTCGACTTGATTCTTCCCTTCTCAAAGGTATTCCTACTTTACTCGCATATTCTTTGCTCCTTAAAAGTTTTCTAATTTTTATTTGCTTATAGATTTTGGAATCTTGGATGTTGAATACAAAGAAGAAAGCCTTAAAACCTGGCCTTTCTATTACAACCTTTGGTTTTGAAATGTATTTCCTTTCAAAGCAAGTGTTATTAACAATAAATTTCTTTGAGAATTTTTTTTATCACTATTGCTTTTTCAAGTGCAAAATTATTGTTGCCAGTGTCACTGACTTAGAATCTTCCCCCTCCTAAAAAAATTTCAGAGTACTATACTCAACTTGATTCTTCCCTTTTTAAAGGTATTCCCACTTTACTTTTGTATACTTGGCTCCTTAAAATTTTTATCATTTTTATTTACTTATAGACTTTGGAATCTTGGATGCTGAATACAAAGAAGAAAGCCATCCTTCATCTTAGAAAGGCGTGGCTCCTAATCCTCTACCCAAAAGAAAACTTAAAGAAAAGTCCCCAGTGACTTCTAGTTTTTTTAAAAAAACTAAAACTTTAGTTTTAAGAGCTTCCATTACATACTCCACTCGCTCTTCTTCCAAGTTACTCAAAGAAATTTTAATCACTAAGCTTGTAACTAAAGATACTCTTCTTTTAGAAGGGACTTCCTCTACACCTAAAAAGGTTATTAAAGAAGTGAAAAATGGTATGAAATATCCTTTTATTACCTTTAGCTTCATTTTCACTGTGAATTTGTACTATTTTATCTCCTTTTTGTAAATGATGTAATGTCAGACATGCTAATAAGCTTGATTGGAGGTAAGACAAAAATTCCTTTATTTTACATGCTAATAAGCTTGATTGCTAACAAATTCTTTCGTAACTTGTAGACAAAGGATGTTTGGTGCACAATGACAACTTCAGAAGAAGTCTTTGAGTTGAGCTTTTTAGATCTCTCTCCTGACCTTCCTTCCAGTGCCACACCAGTAATTAAATCTGAAGAACTATCAAATATCAAAGAGTTTTTTGAGATTTACATATATCAGGAGTTGTTGTTTTTAACTGAAATTCAAAATAGTTCTTTTTTTTACTATAGTATCATATGTTGGTTTTATAACTTAGTTGTTCATTGTTGAGGGACTTCTTAATAGTGCCAAGAAATTCTTTGGTTCCTTTGAAAGATCTTACTATGGTCAAGTTATGCAATCAAGAACGTTGAGCATCTTGCATCAACGTAAAATGGACTATGACGCAGAGGAGACTAAAGGCAAGAATCTGCAATAACAACAACAACAATAACAATAACAACAACAACAACAACCATTGAGAGTCTCGCTGAGCGTGAGTATGGGAGGTCCGATAATACGGAGCGTTACCTCTACCTAGTAGAGAGGCTATTTTCGAAGACTAAAGGAAAGAATCTCCTGAAAAAAATTTAAGAGCTAAAAAACGAATTTAATTCCTTAGAAAATGATGCTTTTAATCATAAGCATGCTAGTTTTAAATGGATCTTTGGAATTTTATTTCTTCATGTTATTTTATTTCATGAATTCACTCTCATTACTTAATCCCCATACATTTTAAAAAAGGGTAGGTATATAAGGTTTTAAATACTTTTCATTGAGAAAATGCCTATGAGGTTAACATTTCAAAGTGGATAACCAATATTGTTACCGCTTAAAACTCTATAAATTCCAAATAACCCTTCCTAATTTGGGGACCATTTACCCTATTTTCTATCTTTTATTTTGATGGTAGAATCAAATTCCACATTAGATCTCCTAGACTTTTAGCCTATGGATTCTTTTATTGTAAAAGATTGCCACTTTTCCTTTCTGAATAATCATAGTATTCAAGGATTGAGGTCATACTTTGTCTAAATCTTCTAATTCCGTTAACATCACTTCTAAAAACTCGGAGGTCCCTAAAGTGTGGTTTTAGTTACTCTAAAGGATGAAACCATTACTTCCATAGGAAGAACGACATCTTGTTTGCAAGTTAAGGCAAATGGGTTAATTCCTATAATATTATGCTTATAAGTAAAATACATTGAAAAGGTTTTAGATATAATTCCATGCCATTCTATTGGATTATCTTCTAACATTTTCTTAAAAATGATGAAAATTAGTTTGGTAGATGCTTTGGCTTGACCATTAGCCTGAGTATAATATGGAGTCAAATTCAACAATTTTATCTCGTAATCTTCAACAAAATTTAAAACTTCTTAGCTTGTAAACATGGTTTCTTGATCACTTATTATTGATTGAGGAAGTTTAAATTGATGAACAATATATTGCATGATGCATTTAACTACATATGCTTGATCAACTTTCTTTAAAGGTTGAGCTACCATCCATTTACTAAAGTAATTTATAGCCAACAAAATAAAACTATGGCCTTTTAAGGATGGTGAATTTATATTTCCAATGAGATTGATGATCTATCCCCTAAATGTCCATGTTAAATTATATAATGTAACTCGGATTTAGAAATTGTTTGAATTCTGTCATAATTCTAACTCTATTTACAACCTCTGGCATATGATATGTAATCTTTCAAGTTGGATGTCCAATAATATCCATGTTGATGTATTAAGTCATCTCATCTTGATTCCAGACTAATATGCTTAACATATCCCTTTTTACAAACTTTTCACATTACTGTTAATGCCTCGGGCTTCCCAAGACATCTTAGAAGAAATTTGCCATTTCTTTAATGAAACAAAATTCCTTTAATTATCACAAAATTGAGTGTTTGTTGCTTAAGTTTGAATGACACTTTCTTACAAGGTTTTTCCAAAAAGTCTTTGATTTTAACCTCCAATTTTGGGCGACTTTTTTTTATCAATATTAAATACTTCTAGTGAAATTCCACTCTTATAATTGTATGGGTGGGACCTTCGTTATACCATAATACACTTATGAACTATGTATTTAGAAATTTTCAACTTGGATGCTATCTCTGAAAGTTCATTTGCCTTGAATTTTTTACCTTGCAAAATATGTTGAAATTCTATATCATAAAAGAATTCTAGTAGTTGGACAGCAACAATAAAATAAGGTGATAAAGCCAAATTCATGCACTTATATTGCCTTGCCACTTGGAGTAACACTCATTATAAATTTCCTTTGATTAAAACTTCTTTAACTCCAAGATCAATTAGAAGTTCTAGTCCAATTAGTAAGCCTTCATATTTTGCTTGATTATTGGTACATAGGAAGTTTATTTTAAGGGAGAGAAGAGTTTTTTTTTTCTCCATTTGGTGCAATTATGATTATTCCAATACTAGTTGACTTCTTGGTATTAGACCCATCAAATTTCAAGTTGAAATATATAAAAGTCATAAGTCATTTTCCAATATTTCTGTAGACGATAAACTTATTCAACATCTATTTCATTAATTAGTTTGTGAAACCACATAGACTTTATTTTGCAACTAATGATACCTTTATTATGAATAAGAAAAATACAATGCCAAATATAATTTAACAAGGGGTAAATATTTATTTTCTATTGGCTTAAGAATTCTGATCAGACAATAAATAGCTTTTTTTATAATTAGCCTCATTACTCTAGGCCAATAGGCATCCAATAGATTCTTTCACAGTAGAAATATATAATTTTAATGGAATTCCTTTTCTAGTGGTCACTAATACTGGGGGTTTTGTTAAGTATTCCTTGATACTATCAAACATCGCCTAATGCCTTTCCTCCCAATGGAATTCTTTAAAATTATTTAACCTTAATAAGTCTAATAATTCTTTCGTTTTTATTGCTAGAATAATAATGAATCTTCTCATGTGGTTCACCTGGGCTAAAACCTCAAAATCTCTTTCTTATTCTGAGGTGGTTTTGCTTTAAGAATGAATTTTGTGTCATTTTGATCCAATTCAAATCCTCTATTGTGAACTAAAAACCTTATAAAGTTCTTTTCTTTCTCTTTGAAAACATACTTTTGGGGATTTAACTTCAGTTTTGCATTTTCATTGTACGAAAGGCTATTCGTAAATGTTTTGTATGATCTGTACTCTTTTTTGACTTCGCAACAATATCATATATGTAAACTTCAAACATATACCTTTTCAAATTATAAAAGAAGACATTCATGGGCCTTTGATATATGGCTTCCACATTCTTTAGATCAAAAGGCATTATAACTCACTTAAATGTCCCAATTAATCCTAAACATCTAAAAGTTATTTTAGAAATATCATTTTCGACTCTAAAAATTTGGTTATAACCTAAAAAACAATCCATAAAAGAGATTAAAGAATGTCTAGCTATTGCATCTATTAAAGAATCTGTAATTGGCATCATATATACATCTTTAAGAGTAGCTACATTTAAATCTTTAAGGCCTACATAAATTCTTAATTTTCCATTCTTCTTAACTACAAACACAAGATTAGCAAACCATTTAGTATATATGAATGGTCTAATAAAACTAGCCTTATATAAAATTTCAATTGTGTAGGGGTTCTTTAGTTTTTAAAAGGACAAGGATTGATAAAGACAACATAGAGGATGACAATAAGGAGAGGAAGGATCTTTTGGACATTGACACTCACAATAGTGGTGCTAATGAGTTGAGTAGTGAAGATTGCAAAAAGTTATTAGAGAAGGATCTTATTGAGAGGAGGAAATAGATATGGATTTAGAGGAAGAAATAAAAGAGGTTATTGAAGAAGATGATAAGAAGAAAGGTAAACAAAATGGTAAGAGAGCGTTGAGGAAAAGGAAGGGTAGTGGAGGGAAGTGATAAAAAGAAGAATATATGGAGATGTGAATAAATAAAGTAGGGATAATGATTTAAGCTATGAATAATTTCACCTCCATTACCTTTAAAAGA
Source organism: Erythroxylum bequaertii (assembly GCA_024520955.1). Lineage (NCBI taxonomy): Eukaryota > Viridiplantae > Streptophyta > Magnoliopsida > Malpighiales > Erythroxylaceae > Erythroxylum > Erythroxylum bequaertii. The sequence goes on from JANIJF010000006.1 coordinate 67,582,811, forward strand.
AACTATATCATATATCCTAATTGAGGCGCAAGTGTACAAAAATTGAGTTTCATTCATATCCCAGACAAATAAATGATTTAACATGGATAAGAATTGAGAATTTCTAGTTAAGAATTTTATAATTTAATAATTTTGTTAGCTCAAGGTTTGTTATTAATGATTTTGATTATAACCTCATAATATTTCAAAATTTAAATTGAATTTATTTCTTTGTACAATTAACGATCTAATTCTCAAAAGAAAATAAAATCATAGGATAAATGATTCATTTCTTGTTTGGAACCTTCCTAATGAACTTACCTTATTTATTTCACAATATCCGGAAGAATCTTGTTAACATTGGAGTTATTTCTTTTTATTATTAATAGGTTAATTCTCAAAAGGAAATAAAATCATAAGAAATATGCTTCTTTTGTTGCAGGAATCTTCTTTATGAACTTACCTTATTAGAAATGGTTTATCAGAAGTGATCTTACTAATTATGAAAGGTTGTATATTAGCCCCGTGATTACTGGAAGATTTTTGGCAAAGGTGATATCGATGTTATTTAGATTTGAATATGTCCAATTGACTAAAGATGTAAGTGAAGCAACGATTAGTTAAAAGAAATGCCTATTTAAGGAAGAGCCACTTCTTTTGCGAAAACAAATCAGACTCTTGAAATACATCCATAGCATCAATTCTTTTAAAAGTGATATCATTGTCAAATCTCTTGTGCTTTAAAAAGTGAAAATTCTTTTTGAGAGAGATCATTGAAGCTCAAATCGAACAAATCACATTTTCATCTGTTGAGAACTTGTAGAGGCTAGCTAAATACTACTAGTTTGGAAGGTTGGAGAACCTTAAAAAATATGTACTGGTGAGTTTGAAGAGGCTCATCAAATTACTACTTGGGGGATTGGATATAGGCTTGACTTATAAGCCAAACCAGTATAAATCGACTGCGTCATTTCTCTCCCTCTTTTTAACTTTTAAATTTCCGTAGTATATTGTTTGTGTTTTCATTTTTGCAAGAGGCTCCTTCACTTTTATAATAGGCTCCTTCCGTTTTCAATTGCAAGATGTTCTTTTCAGTTTTAACAAGCGCCTTCTGTTTTAAATTGTTTTAATATGATTTATCGTTTAGCAGGCTTCGATTGTCTAATAGGCTCCTGTCGTTTAACAGGATTCTATCGTCTAATAGGCTCCTATTGTTTCAAAATTTTAACAGGCAGCTGTCTTTATATGAATTGAAAGTAACTTGCAAAATTTTTTTAGGTTACACACAATTCACTGCTTCTTGCGCGTGCTTGCTTTATCAAATTTAACGTAAATTTTAGTATCCACATATTTATCTTGTGTTAAATAAGTCTGCTTATGTAGTAAGTGATATCGATATTGTTAATTATTGAATTAAGACGTGCTATTTTTATAACAAATTAAAAGTTGAATAATTGTATTGTTATTTAATTAGATAATTCTAAACAATATTATAAAATTGAATAAAATACAAAATTTTTAAATAATTTATAGGATGAAAAATACACGCAAAATTTAAACATTCCTATAAAACTTAAACTAGCATATCTTATATTTTACTTAACCTAGTATACTTATATTTCGAAAGCTTTTTTACTTATAACTGAAATGCAGAGTATGGAAGCTCAGAGTTGCGACTTTTTAACTTAAAATAACATAAAAGTTCTCTTCAATTCAAAAACCCCTCTTTTATTTTTTTTTTAGATACAACTTTCTATCTCCATAATCGAGTTTTAAGTTAATCCAAGCCCTCAAAAAAGGAACAAACTGGTGCCTAGTTAAGAATTCAGAAGCGAAAACAAAGAATAACATGGAGCAAAGGAAAAGAATTCGTCACTTTATCTGTAAGGACGGAGTACCTTAATCATAAATGATACTTGTCAATTCGTCGCAGTATATATCTTGAACAATGTATTTACATAATATCTTGGAACTCCTGTTCTTTAGTTGTCTCGAAGTTTTGATATGGTTCCTTTTCAAATTAAATTTGTTGTTAATACATTTAATAGCTAAAAACTTCTTGCGAGATCTATTATGGTGTATTCTTTTCTTTCCAAAATATTATATAACAGCATTTATGATATTTGATCAAAAGATTGTTTGATTTTTTTTCTTTAACCCGGACGTAATTGACATGATCCATTAACACCTCTTAATGGCTGGAAATAGGCGAGATATCGGCTTCTTAATGAGTTAATGGTCCAAGTGACGACGAAAGTAAGCAAGTTGGGTAAAGGCTAGATAACTTCATTATACAAAGGAAGCTTTGGCATATATATATAATAATTATACTATCATGTTTGGTGCGGGTAAATAAAAACAAAGTTGACAATTTCATCTTTTAGCATGCACATTTAATCTGATGGGCCAAACTAGATTCATAGACACGGCACCACAAAGAATAGATATCTAGGTTGAGATTGAAAAACAAGATGGGAGTTAGAGCGGGGAATCGAGCAAATAAATACATTTTAGGCGTGCCTTTGATCGATACATCAACTTGTGTTCGTAAAATTTTTATTAAATTTTTTGTGACCTTCGTGAAATTAAGATTATATGTAATAGAAATCACATTCTTTGTTATATTTCATGTAACAAAAAATAACACTAAATTAATAATATCAATATATCTCAATCAACTAAAACAAGATTTTATAATTTGGAAAAGCATGTATGAATAAAAAGGAGGCAATGAAAATTGAATGAGAACTATGATTATTCAATAAATTTTTGCAAGCTAGCAATCACAAAATTTTAAAGGAAAAATTACGAGTCTTTGAATCCTATTCACTAACTTCTTCAACAGTCGTGGAACACCCAACTCGATGATATTCCAAAATATATACATCAATTAGAAATATAATGTCCATCCTATAAATGACTCAACTGTAGCATGCACATAATTAAAATGTTAAATTCCCATAAGATTATGTTAGTCCTAAATTATCATAAGATCATTCCAATCTATTTTTGTAATTAATATTAGATAGTTTTGTTTCTTTACTTTATCGTAGAGTATTTTCTTCAACTTATTGTAATATTGGAATAGTTTCATCTATAGTATATGCCTCATTCATATTTTAAAAAAAATTATGATAGTCCATATTAATGAATTCAATATTCTCCTAATTGAATAAAATAAACGTACATATTATGCAAAATCCATATATAAAACAAAAACTACCGCTAAAATAAAGAAAAGTAGGATCCTAACATTCTCAGACGAGAGACATGTTCATGAAATACATGGACAGGTAATCCTTTAGTTTATGAGCCCGCCAATATGTTGCTTATAGGAAAATGTTTAATAGTAATTAAAGATTGCATCTTTCTAATCGACAAAGTATAATTTAATGTCAATATGCTTGGAGGAAGAAGTGCTCCTAGTGTTTTAAGAAAAAGATACAACTGAAAAGTTATCACGATATAATTTTAGTAGCCTAAAATGGAGTTTACATAACCAGACTTAAGTAGTAACTCGAGCTACACAAACTTTTACATAAAGGAGGCATGAAGAGGGGTTTAGAGGGTTTATGAAAGGATTAAGTCAATCATCGAAAGAAGGAAGTAAGCTTTGGAAAAAGGGGGTTATAAGACGTAATCAACATTGGACTTAGATGTAAATCAGCGTGGTCTTTCTCTAGGTTTTATGGTCTAGAGAAGCAAAAGCAAACTGACGCCAAATTTAAAATGTAAGAGACATTAGACTCATGTTACTGAAAGCTTTAAAACAAAACCGGCGTTGATGTTGTCCGATAAAAGCTTAGACTCATATTTTAATTGGTGAGAATTTTGTTATTTCAAGTTGTTGTATTCTTTCAACCCTAGTTTTATTTCTTTTCTTCATATTTTTGGTCGTTTATACCTATATAAAGCTATCTCATGCATGTAATTGATAGCTTATCATCATGATTATTGAATAAAAATACCTTTTAAAGAGATTTTCTTCATCTTTGTTTTTTAGAGAAACTCTTATGAGGTGCCATCTTAAGTTACACAAAAGTTATGATAGCTAGATGTTATACCTATTACAAATTAGAATTTTAATACATCTTTGACAAAGATAAGGTATTTAATACGTCAAATATATTATAGCTATTCATTGTCTTATCTTTGTTACTATAGAATTTTAAAAATTTGTCAAATTCTTCCTCTTTTCCTTTAATTGGGTGTAATTACGTTCCAATGAACTCAATTTCTTATTTTTAGTTTTCTTACTCACTAACCACTATTTTTTGTATTTCTTGTCTAAGTTTGCTTCTGTGAGATTATTCGACCTAAAGGGAAAGTTTAAACTAGCTTTCTTAATTTAGATTGTTTAGTTTACAAAGAACCTTTAGTCAAAAGTTTAGGTAGAGAGTTGAGTGACACATTAAAAGAAACATGTGAGGGGGTGCTTTTACTACTAAATTTTTGTGCAGGTGCAATATGACTCAAACTCAAAGTAGAAACTTTTCCGGAGATAAGAAAAAAATAAGGAGGAAATAGTGGGAGTGGATCAGGAGGCCTTTATGAACGTTATTTAAGGCCAACATAAGCAACTTCTTTGATAATTCAGTGAAATATAAGAAAAGCTAGAGAAATATAAAGCTATTATAGTTGGACTATATCAAAATCAACCTCTAATTGCTAGGATGGATGACTTTAAGGTGAATGACGGGGTTGAAGATGTAACATCCCGCTTCCGTAGAACGGGTGCTCGGGTACATGCCTTTATGGCTTGCCTAGATTCATTGGTACTGGACAACTGATTACTGAACTGACTGATTGGGCAACTGCA
>JANIJF010000006.1:68453726-68465760 GCA_024520955.1 Erythroxylum bequaertii
CGTTAAAATTCTCTATCATTGAATTTATAATAATAATTAATCATGATTAGTTAGACTGGTAAGAATTTTTAAGTTACTTTGATATATCAACTTCCTTCCATTTCTATTATTAATAGAAGATTAGAAAACAAATTATGGACCATATATCAACTTCCTTCCATTTCGATTATTAATAGAGGATTCTGCGTGTGTGCTTATTATACCTTAGAGCATCATATTTTACTTTCTTTAAGTGGTCATTTTTCTTTGCACTCAAAAGGTAAAATTGTTCATCTCAGGCGCTCTCTCACCCAGGCCCAACAGAGTAACGAGGGGATAAATTATTGTTTAATCTCATTCACCTCTGCAGGAAGGTGAGAAGAGGAAGGTGGCCCAAAGCCACCACATTAGATAAAACTCCCGTATTATCTCCGCCAAAATCTAAAACCCTTGTACTCAACAACTTTCCTGAGAGCCAGTTGAGCTAACATGCAGGCTAAGTGGTCATTTTCCTAGCACTATGGACGTGTGTTCTCTTGAAATTTAATATCAACAGAACATACATGAATTAAAATAGTAAAATAAATAATAACTGAAAAAGTAAATATAAAAAGGAGGTGGTAACGTGATCGATCACAGGAAAAGCAGCTTGTGATGTACATATGTCAGGGCTTTATTAGGCGAACGGCGTGCCACAGGCTACATAACAGCCCAATAAGTAGGCAATTTACTTTCCCTACAGGGTCAAGCCTACATCCCTATTAGGGTGGAGCTCGACGTTCCCTGCCTACGCCAACGCTACCCCATTCAATTGTTAGCTTATGCTTCCCAAAAGCATCTCATCTCGATACCACCCTCCTCAAATTTAGTTTTAAAAGTTCATTTATTAAAATGTAATTAATTATTTATGTTAATGTGTTTTTCAGCACTTCGCTCACTTCAAGTATCGTTAATACATAGTTAAATTCCACTATTCAAGGCCTATATAGCAATCTAATCTTAGCATCAAAGGATTGGTCTATGATTGGTAGTGTATGTCTTTTTTTTTTTTAAATTTTAGAGTACAACGTATACATGTTTTTAAATTTTAGATCAAGCAGCTTGGGTTGACATGTAAGGACAGGTCGTTGTTGGTATCATTCTGTGTGCGAAATCATCACCTGCCACGAAAGGAAAAGAAGCGACAGCCTTGGCTCTAGTCACCATCCCGAGTTATATTTATTTATCGCATGTGATGAAGAAGAACCAGCAAAGATTGGGGTCGCAGGCTCAGCATGTGTACCAGAGAGAAAGGGTGAAGTTGCGCAGTGCAAAGAGTAAAAGAACAGAATCGGCATTTAAAAGCTTTGACGAATCATTCAAAAGATGTTTACCCAAAGTGTGTCCCTCTTCCCGGATTCTGCTCTTTCTCCTTTACTTCCCTTCTAGTTATAACTTATGCATTCATTCCCACGCGCCTTTGTTTATTATTTCACATTGCTTCAACCAGCTAATCTCTCAAATCTGTCCGTACAATCATCTAATTGAGCTATGTCGGATAAGGCGTGTGCTTACGCGCCAAGAACTGAACTGAGTGAGTGAACTCTCGAACAAGACCAAACTTTGCCAGTCTGCTGTCAAAAAACTACTCAAACTAACTGAAACCACGTAGAGCGTGAATTTACCAAAGCGACCTCGGTCTAGGCTCTCTTTCCGATAACGCTGCAACACTCTGCCACAAGGAACAAGAATTCTGCGAAAAATATTTCTATAACTTCTGTACACGTTGTCCCTCTCCAGCCATGGTTTATAGATTATTGTAGACCCCTTATCTTAAATTCTTAATGGCATTTACTGCATTGCCACAAACCTTCTCTCTATCTCTGTACCTCTCCTATCTGTATCAGCGTTATCTTCTGTTCTCTATGTGACTGTTGTTTTTACGTGCTTAAACTATTTCCAGAGCTCGTTCACCAAGGCATCGATCGAATTTAGGCTCAAGGGTCTCCCTTGTTTTTGTTTTTTATCGTCTGTATTTTCTGGGTATCCCGTTTTTTACGCGGCTCATTTTCAAAATTTCGTCAACTTCGATGTTGGAATAGGGTGGTCTCCAATTCCAGGTTTGGTTTCCAACTTTGACGTTTGATACTTGACGTTGTTCTTACTCCTCTGCAATTTTTTTTACATTTCTTACGTTTTGAATTCTAAGATTCTTCTTAACCTGTTCTGCTCCTGTTTTTAGATTTTATTTTTCTCTCTCTTCCCTCAAGTTCGGTTATTCTCTGACGGGATGATGTGAGTAGTTTAAGGATAATGCTGTGTATACGTCTTGGTTATATGGAACTATCGGTGACTTGTTTATAGAGAAAGGACAACTGGCTCTCCGTTTTCAACCCTGTAAGGCAAAACAAAGCATTTTGTATAGTGTTCTTGTAGTGGGATGTATTTAAAGGTGCTAACTCTGTGTTACTGTTCTTCAGTTTCGGTGCATTTTGGTCAAGCTCATTGTCTTCAAGAAAAGTGTGGATATCTATTCCTTTCGCATTGTGCGCAAACTTGCATGTTTTTACTCGACGGATACAGTTTTCTAGTTTATCTCGTACTATCGTTTTGGTTGGTTCTTGCTGTGCATTGCATTTTCATATTCTCTGTATCTTCAGTGATATTTTCATTGCAACAGGAACTTGTACGGTAAAATTCTTCTGTTTTCGTCTTGAAGATATTTAGGTTTTCACCAAGTTTCTCAGTTCTATGGAATAATTTACTGTGTGGGAAGATTTCGTTCTAATACCAGAATGTTTGGATTATTTTTTGTTCAGGTAGGGATTGTTGCATTTTTCTGTGGTTCCTGAAATTTGATTTTGTGGTGTGCAAGAGGGCTTCATTTGATGCTTGTTAGTGACATTGAAAAATGGCTGATGGGCGGCGGCATTCAGTTGATGTTCCTATCTCAAGGACTCTCATAGCACTGAGGAGAGTGAGGTCACTGAGGGATCCATCAACTAATTCTATGAGCAAATTTTCTGCTTTACTTGAAAATGTAAATTGGGAAACCAACTCCGCAAATGGAATCTCGCTTCGTTTCACTAATGATTGCCAATGTGATGGTTCTGATCATAACTGTCTGTCAGCAACGAAAAACTTTCAAGCTAATGGATTACAGGATTATCAAGTTGATGATTTAGAATTTCCTTGCAATTTGGGAAAATCCAAGTTAATCTCATGCGAAAACCATTCTCAAGTAGATAATGTAGGTGATCCAACAGGGACCAAACTTGTTGAAGTACTGGATAATTGTCGACTAGGTACTTGTGGAAACAAATCACTGAGCCAAAGATACAATGGCAATCATATGGAAGGTAAGGAGGGCTCTGCATGCATGACACCTATCAAGAGCTGCATGGAGAAGGTAGATACCGCTAGCGAACCAATTGCAGAATCACCACATGTAGACAACATTGACCTCTGTGTTTCAAGTCGGAAAGCCAGCTATTCTAACAAAATTGTATCAAGTGCGTTGATGGGTAACGCCTTGAGTTGTACTGCCAGTCCGTGTCTTTCTACAAGTGACGCTTTGTCGAGCTGTAGCATATCGTTATTTGCAAAGGAAGAGAATGATTTCATGTTTCAGGATGACGGTGGATGTGCAGTAAGCTGCTGTTGGGCAAGAACCCCAAAATTCCGAGTGTCGAATTCATATTGTAACATAGAAGGACATCCTTTGTTGTCCAGGGAAGCAGATGACTCGACTCAATATGGGCGGAGGAACTTGAAGCTTGTTGCAAAGGAACCTCCTAGGACTCTCAGTCAGAAATTCAGGCCAAAATCCTTTCATGAATTGGTAGGACAAACTGTGGTGATGGAGTCTCTTTTATGTGCTATTTCCAGAGGAAGGATAGCCTCTCTGTACCTCTTCCACGGTCCTCGTGGAACTGGGAAGACCTCTGCCTCCAGGATATTTGCAGCTGCATTAAATTGCCTATCACTCAGGGAGAATAAGCCATGTGGTCTGTGTCGGGAATGTGTTATGTTCTTTTCTGGAAGGAGCAAGGATGTGAAAGAAGTGGACTCTGTGAGAATCAACCGAGCTGAGAGGATAAGATCCCTTCTTAAGAATGCAGCAATTCCTCCACTCTCGTCACGTTTCAAGGTTTTCATAGTTGATGAGTGTCAATTGTTGCATGTGGATACATGGGCCACCTTTTTAAATAGCTTAGAGAACCTTTCTCAACATGTTGTCTTTCTGCTGATAACTCCTGATCTGGATAAGTTGCCGAGAAGTGCAGTCACTAGGTCTCAGAGGTATCATTTTCCGAAGATAAAGGATGATGAAATAGCAAGCAAATTGGGTAGCATCTGTGTCGAAGAGAGTCTTGAATTCGATCAACTTGCTTTAAAATTCATTGCAGCTAAATCTAATGGTTCTCTTAGAGATGCAGAAACAATGCTCGATCAGCTTAGTTTGCTTGGTAAAAGGATCACACTTTCATTAGCCCATGAACTTGTAAGTAAATTTTTTGGTTCCTAAAAAATTCTTCCTGCACTTCTCAATCCCTAACTTTTTGAAGTTCCATTTGTCATGCAGATTGGAGTTGCTTCTGATGATGAATTGCTTGATTTGCTCGATCTGGCTTTATCATCTGATACGTCGAAAACAGTTACGAGGGCCAGAGACTTGATGAGATCCAGGATTGATCCTATGCAACTTGTTTCACAGTTGGCCAATCTTATTATGGACATACTTGCTGGAAAATGCCAAGAGGAAAGCTCTGAAGTCCGAAGGAAATTCTCTCAAAGACATGCTTGTAAGCACTATATGATCAAAATATGTTAAAAGTTTCATTCGCTGCCGGTAATTGTTGTATTGATGTCCACATTTTTGTTTTATGCTGGACTGCACTAGTATTCCATTGAAGTTTGTGCTATATCTCTCATCTTATAGTGTCTTACCCTACTGCAGTGAAAATGGGATATTAAAATCAGTCTACTAAAGAAGTCTTTGTGATCGTTACTCAATTTTGATCCACCTCTAATGTATTATAAAGTTTGACATTTCTGTGTCTTTCATCTTTTTCCCCCTATTTTGGTCAGAGCTTCTCATTTTTATCGTTATATCAGTCCCATCTCCGTGTTTGCAGCTTTTCTGTTAACATTTAGTTTTCAAGTTCCTGTTTTCTTCAATTGAAAAGACATTATATATTTTAACCTTTTTGTACTTCCATCATGTAGTTTCTCTCTCATTTTGTAACATATATTTGTCATGGGGTTATATTTATGGTTCCAAGTGTCTATTTGATAGCCGAAGCAGATATGCACAGATTGAGTCTAGCCTTGAAAATACTTTCTGAAACTGAGAAACAACTGAGGATGTCAAAAAACCAAAGCACATGGCTCACTGTAGCTCTTCTACAGCTAAGCTCAATTGAGTCTTCTTCCTTGGATGCAAGTGATTCCAAGTCTTCCCTGAGAAATGTTGATGATAGAGGTAAGGATGTACGCTTCAGTTGCTTTTAAATAGTGTAATGTTTTCTTCGTCCATTAAACTTGGAACTTTTGATAATAAACACCCGATTACGAAATGGATTAGATTTTAACATGCACAACAATGTGGACACAGATGGCAATCTTTGCAGAAGCTCATCTACAGGGGAGAGCTTGAAGCGTCTTATTCCTGGTTCATATGATGCACTTGGGTTTCAAGGGGATCCAAAATCAACTCTGGAATCAATATGGAAAAGAGCTACGGAATTCTGCCAGTCAAATTCACTTAAGAAGTTTCTCAGAAAACGAGGGAAACTTTCCTCTGTCCAAGTTGATAAAGGTACATGCAGAACTCTTTAATGGGGCTTACTTCAATTGATCCAATACAACATAACTATAAAAATTGAGTAAGATTTCATTAATGCAGTGGTTTTAATTGGCAACTGAAAGTCTTGTTGACACCAAAAGTTTTGTACTAGATTAATTCTAGTTTCTTTCAACTATGTGATTCGTTTCTTTTCAATCAATCAATTTAAAAGTGTCGTATCTATACAGCAAAAATCTGTCTTGTCTATCATTTTCAGCTTTATTAGAAATATTTTGACATTTAGAAGGAAGCTATATCTTGCAAGAGATGACTGAGGTGCCATTAAAATTTCAGATTTGGCAATCGCTGAGTTGGAGTTCCACCATCCTGACTACGTGTCCAAGGCTGAAAAGTCATGGAAGCTGATTGCAAGTTCTCTGCAGGCTGTTTTGGGTTGTAATATAGAAATTCGAATGAATCTTGTGCTTTGTGCCCCTGCATCTAAGTGTGCCAAACTAAGGAAGCTATCTTTGAGTTTGTTCAGTTGTCCTCGTAGAATGTGCCAAAAGTCCCAACCGCAAATGGAATCTGGCAGTGGTTCTGAGTGTTCTGACCATTTCTCTGAAAAGCCTATGATAAGGAATGATGCTATTGTTGCTTGTAGATCCGATTGTGGCTCTAGCATGTCGGGTAATATATATCACAGTACGGAAATGGTGAAGGCTTTAAGAAATAGTGAAGGAAACATTCTTCGCGTTAAAGATGATGCTTCAAAAACTCCAGCTTATGGACTTGATTTTGCTAAGGGAAGCAATCTTAGACATAAGATGTTCGGTGCTCAAGAGAAAGAGTATCAGCCACTCTGCTTTCCTGGGACTCCGGGACTTCAAAAGAAGTGGCATTCTATAGCTAATGAAGGAGAGAAAAAGCTTGCTCTATCAGATTCAAGACAAAACTCTCTTCAGACATCCATCAGTTTGCATGATTCTGTACCTGTCAGCAATGACAACTGCACTAACTCGAAAAGCGAGCACGGGTGAGATTTTCTAGTAGACTTCTATGCTCCTTTCCAGCCTTCTTCATTTCTATGAATTTTGCATTGAGAAATACATGTTAGACCACGATTATTGTTCTTTCATAACGTGTAATCCTATTTCACACAGATTAGAAAATTTTATGAGGACTTCTCCTCGTTGCCATGTCATATTTACTCCTAACATTTGACTATGTTATGAGGACGTGATTCCGTACATGTTCTGCTTTTTCACATACATTTTGTTTTCACTATCAAGGCGCTTTTTGGTCTTTTCTGCAGGTTGAGGGAGACTTCCGGTGCGCTGTGTTGGAAAAGCGACGCAATTCCTGCAAGCAAGGTAACAAGAAGTAACTGAGTGGAAAGTTCAGAAGAATAAGACATCATTTTAACTGATAGCCTGATAACTTTCCCTTTCACATTGTAAAAGTTACTAGATTTTTTCTATCAACTGTATATTGGATACTGAGAACACAATCAAACTATGCAAAAGTTGCTTGAATTTTACATTTTTTACTATTCAAATGTTGTAGCCAATATAATGAAGGTGAATCAACTTGCAGGATTGGGAGATCATGCACCAAAAGAGATCACCATTAGTTAGATGGGCTCTTCCCTGTGCCACCGCAAATTAGTTCCCAGGGATCACAACCATCGTGTGTGAACTGAAGCTACAAATTTGGTGGCTTCTTCACAATTTTGTACGTGTACATATTAAGTTTGCATATGTGATCATGATTGCTCCATTTGAGCCCTCAAAGGACAGTGTAATCAGTAGTTTAAAGCAGATAATTGATTCAATTTTTGAAAAGATTAGTAAGTTAAAGTTTGTGTAAAGCAAATATAAATCTTCAATTATAGTATTAAATCATATATGCGTCGTTGATTATTTTTTCTTAAAATGTTTAAGCTGATTCTTGCCATTATCTATAGTATTTCTAATCATTTAGAAGATGGAACTTAAAAAGAGTCAAATTTTTGTTAGTTATACGTGATGTCTTCATTATTTGTGAACATGTGACCTATCGGATCAACAAATATGTCAGTTGACAAATCATTTATCATTTAATTTAAAAACATTATTAATAATTTGATTAAACCTAAAACACCCTTATGTGAAAATCCTTAATCTCCATTGTTTATGTTATCTTTGTCATACTTCTTGCCTAATCTATTCTTGATGTGGGTAGATTTGTTTTGCGTATGTATTACTGAGCATGCCTTCCTAATATTATGTATTGCATTTAGTGGCAGTTCTTAATGTTAGCATACTGCCTCCCCAATCTTGAGTATTGCATTTAGTGGGAATTACGAGTAAATAACGACAGTTGCTTGTGTATGGATTAATGCTTTACTGAATATTTCTTAGTATGTTTATCTTTCTTGCAAGCAGTTGATCTAACCAGAACTCATTACAAACCGACTAATGCACAACTAATTAACATTCACACAATGTTGACTTTTAATTTTAAGTATTAGTTGCTTGTTGGTTTGAATTTTTAACAACCCTATGTTTAGATGCTCACTCTTGTAATTAGTATGATGTAATACTTGAGATACCTTTCCACCTTAATTGGAAAGTGTTTGAATTAACTAAACTAATTGTTCTCTTCACCTTTAATGATGGAGCTAATATTAAAACAATAAGTTATTCATGTAATAAATACATAAATCAATAATTATATATGATAAACTCATATTATTGTCAAACTAAACTCAATTCCACCTACTTCAAAAGGTTGTTTACTGGAAATTGATGAATGGGATTAAGATAAGATTGTTGCTGTTATTGGATCTTTATTAAGTATAATCTATTGTTTAACACTCATACAACATCATAAGTTGTTACTAAAAAACATATATATTATAGATAAACGTTAAAATATAAACCTTAGCTCCAACTTTATCTGGAAGAAAGTAGATCAAATTGGCAAATTCTCTTGTTATGACCATATTTGCCACATCTACACATAATTGGAATTGTCCCTTTTATGATATTTATGAGGATTCTTCACTCTTTTTGGTTCAACTTTATCTTTTTGCCTATTCTGCTTAAGCCTACCAGCATAACTCTTTCTAATGGTGGATGAATCTCTTCATCAATGTTTAATGACAAGATTTTTTGCCCTTTAATTGGTTGCAAGACATTCTCATAAACTTCAGTGATCTTCTCTCTACGACAACACTCGTCCGCATATGTCTCTGGTTATTACGTGGCATGGAATATGACACTAATGGCATGATTATAAGGATACTTATAGATTCCCATTCCCTTTAACTGTAATTCTTCTCCCTCCCCTATTAAACATTTATATCATCACCATTAGTCACTTCATATTTCGTGTCCCCATTCCAAATGACTCCATTTCATTGCATTCAATTTCTTCTTGTTCAATTTCTTAGCTGTTACGACTCCTTTAAATCTCTTAACTTGTTCCTTATAATCAGAACGCCTTTTCATTAACATGATTCTAATAGTCTCTATAACACACTGATGATAGTGAGTTCTTTGGGCACTAAAAATCTAAGAGTTAAATGTCTTGCATTTATTGTTGTCCACGATTGGAAAATTGGACTTAACACTCTAGAAACTCCTACTCCATATTTGCTTAGGATATTCAAGTAAGTCTTATACACATCTTGGTGCAAATTGGTTTAATTTGATGATTTTGACATCAAATTCTTTGGGGAACGTTGCCCACGCATAATTCCAAAAATACTTTTCTAAGATCCTTTAATGAGTATCAAATCCAACATGTATAATCCTACTCTAATTATAAATGAATTATATATAGTTGGATGAGTAAAGTTTAGTCCATAAGCTTGCTTATATATCACATCTTCACCAATGAATAATGAACTAAATACAAAACTTCAAGGGTCTTTGAAAGGGTTGTAATAGGGCTTAGGCAAGATTTGAGAAAAAAAAAGGAACTTTTAGGTTTGTCAAATTGAAAGAAATATACAAACCCATTCACATGAGTTTTAACTAAAAAATGCTCCATAATTTTCTTTATTCAAGCCACTTAACTATAATAATGCAAGATTTTTCTCATCACTCCCTCTTTATTTTTCTTTTCTTTATATGTTTTTTATTTTTATATCTATATATAAAGGAACCAAGAATATGTAGCTTGAATCACTTCATTACAATTTTCATAATGATATTTTGAATCTCATACAAACAAGCTCATATAGTCCTTCAACATTAAAATTATGAGAAAAATAAAAAAAAAATTAATAAATATGTTGTGTAGTATGTTTCTTATGCATCCCTCGATCTCTCTCTCCTTTGAGGAACTGACCGGAAAGCTTATCTCCTTTAAATGTAGCAAAAGGCTCAAGCCAAAGCCCAAGCACATGTTCCCTTATTAGCTCCAACCAAATCTCCAATACAAGCTAACAAGTAACTATATATGTTTAATTATCAACTTGCATTTGTAAAGTTTCATGCCTTCGTAAAGTTTGAGATAAATCTCCAACGTAATACAAATGCTGATTATAGAGAGGAGAGATGAACAACAAATAATCGAAGAGGGAGGAAACACTTCGTGTCAAAAGAGGAGAAATTACAATATAAAAGAAAATATACATCTAACAAAAGAACCTTAACAAAAGAAGAAATTGTTAGGAGATTAGAAATACAACTCTCTAAAATCAACCAAAAAGCAACAATAAAACATTCTTCAAGTTTAACCAGCAAATTAGAATGAGAATAGGAAACTCAATAAAGAAGAAAACACATACTCACGTGGAAAACCCTCCAGTATAGAGAAAAGTTCACATGCCAAACCGATAAGCAAATCTACTAAACTCAAATAAGGATTTACAAAGTTTAACATCTCAGCCCACAATTACAACTTGTTTCACAAAGTTTCAGAGTTGAAACTAAAGTTAATATGTGAATTAACAAACTCTTAAAACAATCTTAATAACAATAAAAAAGGATGAGAATACTATACTACTAGCTCTCTCTGTGTTTTTCCTCACTTTTTGGTGTTTTGCCAGCTTACACATGCAAAACCTATGTATCTTCTCTTTTATATTATGAAATAGGTATTTCTGCATCGTATATAGTCACATACACTATCGTGTAAGTGATCATATCTCTTTAGCACCACCTCACTTGTATATGTACAATGTTATAGAGAGCTATGTAAGTTATGAACACGGGTGTGTTCATGATTGTGTAAATCTTCGCCCTTCATGTCCTTTTTCACATGGTTTCAGAGATTTACACGGTTGATAAATATAGGTATGTAAGTAGAGAACACGGGTGTGTGGCACTCTACACAGACGTGCCTTTCCAAAAAAGGCTTGATTAACCCATTATTCATCTTGTCTTCATTTGTTCGTCATCCCCACGAATCATAAAAGTGTCGATAAGGACTGAATGTCTCAAAAATATGGTCGGACATACACAACAATTTCCCTATCCAACCCAAATATGAGGAAGACACATTAAACTTCAACAGCTACTTGAGATACATCCCGACAAGCTTACTACAAAGCTCATGTTTATTTTCAGGAACTGCTTAGTTAACATATCAACATCATTAATGTCTGTATGAACTTTCTTTAACATCAATTATTGCTCTTCAATCACAGATCTCAACTAATGATATATGAAATCTATGTGCTTTAAAATAGAATAATGCATATTATTATTGCTCGAGTCAATAACAAATTGACTACCATAAAATACTATATAGTCTTCTTGCTTCACATTTAACTCTTAAAGAAACCTTTTCAGGCAGATCATCTCCTTACAAGCTTCCACCATAACTAAATACTTTGCTTCAGTCGTAGATATAGACACTTTTATAGCTTAGATTGCCATGAAATGACTCCCTTTGCAAACTTGAATCGATAATAAGAATTAGATTTTCTTCTATCAAGATATCCAACCATATCTGCATCAGTATAAAATTCTACCATCACCAAAACATAAACTCCACTTTGAATTTCTTTCATGTATTTTTAAATCCATTAAACTGCTTCCCAGTAAACCTTCCTTGGATTTGACAATAATCTACTTACTAACCTAACAACCTATGCAATATCTGGCCTTATACACCATTGCATATATCAAAGACCCTACTATTGATGAGTATGAAATAGAAGACATACCATCTTTTTCCTTTTTTATTGAGGGGCATGCATGTTTACTCAGCTTGAAGTGAGGAGCCAGTAGCGTGCTAACCAGCTTGGCATGCTTTATATCGAACCTTTCTTGCACTCGTTCAATATACCTT
>JANIJF010000006.1:68545939-68557647 GCA_024520955.1 Erythroxylum bequaertii
GACGGAAGCATCAGTCTGAGTTAGTTACAGAACTCAACTGAATAACCGTTTCTTTAAAGAATCAAGAAGCAGTTATCAGGAAGCAGTTGAAGACGAAGGCTATAAATAGGAGTCAGGGTTGGAGATTGAAACAACAATAGAATAATAACAATAAGGAGAGATTGAAATCATTACAAGAGCGTAGCGTTTATTGCAAGAAATTTTCTGTGCGAAAAATTAAGAGCTATTTCTTTACTGTAACAAGCTCGAAACACTGTTAGTGTGAAAGTGATACAGATAGCCTGAAGAGGCTAAGAGTAAAAGAATACTCAGTGTATAGAGACCTGAAGAGGCTCATTGAAAGAATACTTGTAAAGTTTTTTTGAGAAGATAGTGAAATCTCAGAAAGTCATCTGAGGACTGGACGTAACCCACGGTTTGGGGTGAACCAGTATAAAAACTACTGTGTCAAACTCTCTCTCTCTCTTATTCATGTCTTTTCGATATTATTGTATTACGAAAGTCATAAAGATATTTTATAATAATCAAAGTATTGTTCTAATCGAAAGTTAATTTTTTATATAAAGGGGTTTAACAAAAAGTTTACCACAATTTAACCCCCCCTTCTTGTGCATCTTTATATCGTTATTAAGTTTGTACTAATGTGTGATTCACTTCAGGACCTTCCTCTACCTTTTTCCTTCTTGGGTTTTCTTCAAAAACTCCCTTGATCACTTAGAAAATCAAAAACCCTAGCTTGACTCTTCTTTTCTCCTTCCTTTCTCCATTTTTACGACTCTCTCTCACTCCCTCTCTCTAAATTTCGTTTGCTTCCACCTTCTCATGTAAGCCATCTTATTTCTCTCCTTTTATACCCTCATTAAAGCTCAAAAGTCCATTATGCCCTTAATGAAAAACCTTAGTTCTTAAATGTTTAAGTGACATGCCCAATTTACCCTTAATGTAACTTATCACTTCTAACACATTAATTTCCAATCTCATGCCACCTAACCTTATTAATACTACCATACTAATTAATCCCAACAAACATAAATCTTGCTAGACCTTTAAAATTCATCTAATCATGCTTAATCAAATTAAAAAATTCAGGGGCTAACAGCTCTTGAGCCTCAGAAACTTAAAGGACTCTTTAATTCCAAGGTTTTAATCAATGAACTCCATTGCTTAAAACCTTGTTAAAAGCAACTTAGTGTGTGCGGTGGATTTGCCAATGCAATGGGTCAAATGAAATCTAGCAGCAACTCAATATCAAACACAACTAGGCAGATAAAAGAGAATTAGCAAGATCACAAGTTGACATATATGAGACTTCATATATTTAAGCAAAAAGTTCTACATAAACAAATCCATAACACATTACATTGTTTAACGCTTAATTAAACTCTAATCAAGCAAATCTAACTACAAAGCAATAAACCCTAACTCAGAAGTTCATAACAATGTAGTTAAATGTGACAATGTAAACTACTAATCCAAACCACACATTAAATGTCCAACATTTGATGAAACTATAATCAAGTAGCTTCACTACAAGTTACAAATCCTAGACTTAGGCATTCATAAATCATATCTAAACTACGGATTAAGTTACTCCCCTTTGAAGCCCGGTAAACTCCAACCGTCACTACATCTTCAGGAGAAAAGAAAGACCTAATCACGCATTGCAACCGAAAGCTTCACAACTCGTGACGAATCCAAGCTACCTATGGTGGAGTCAGCGGTGAAAAATGGAAGAATAAACCTATACAAAAATTGTCCCAGGGAACCTCGAAGGGAACCCTGGGTGGTGAGGTCGTGACTCTTTCTTCTTTCTTCTTTGTTCTCTCTCTCTCAATGCTCTCTTCTTTTCCGAGTGTCGATCCAAAGAATGCCTTGTTTAACCTAATTCGACAAGACTTTAAAGGATGGGTCGTGGGTCAGGTCAGTATAGTGAAAAGTTTCCAATTAAAGTCCAGATACTCGATTGCTCGCCGCGACGAGATGATTCGTTGACGTCGCGGCGTGCTCTTCTTGGCTCCCTCGCCGCGGCGAGATAATTAACAGACGCCGCGGCTTGTTGTCGTGTGATGATGCGCCGCGGCGAGAAGATTGGTATACGCCGCGACGTGTCTTCTTCCGGGTGCGTCGCGACGTGCGTGAAGGGCCTCACATCCTGTTGACTTTCTGATCCTTTTGACTCCCTTTTCTCCTACAATATAAAATGGTAATTTGCAGTATCAATTGTCCTTAGAAAATTTATAATGCAATTAATGTCAATTTGCAACAATTTTACCAACAAATTGCATATAGTATGAGCTCACTATAAGGAACTAATTTAAGCGCAAAATCATGAATTAAGGGTCAAAAAGTATATTAACAGCCACTAAAGTGTAGCCAATTAGCAAACATATATTAAATTACATAGTACTTAACACAACTCACTAAAAAAATCCAAACCAAACTGAAGTATCATAGTTACAAACTTTCAAACTAATCCACATATACATATTAGATACAAACCCAAAAGTTAAATAAAAAAATTTACATTATATTCAAAACAATACTCAATTATGCAAAGCATATGATGTACGGTAAATTCTTAAATTTTCTAACCCCTAACATAGGGTGTTACATCTTAAAGAAAGAAAAGATTCATGTTACAAAGTAAGATAAAATATTTACGCATGAACCTTTAAGATTATCATAGTAACAAAATCAAATTATAATTAGTATTTAAAAATATAATAACCTTGATTTTCCTTGCTCTGTTTCTGTTCTTGTCTTGATCTTCAATTTAAAGGTAACAAACTTTATCTTTTATTTATCTTCCTTGTGAAGTATCTTCTTTCGTTATGCATAGTTATTTCTTGTTCTTGTATAATTTCTCATCAAAATAATAAATTCTTTATTAATATCAATGTTTTGTTATCATCAAAACATCAATTGAAATCTTTTCTGGTTCAACAAAAATTTTTAAAAATTAAGTACTAAATTAATAAAAAAAAGAGATTAGACAATTATGAATTTATTATTTCGTTTTATTCGATAAGACTACATTCACCATCTAAAAATTAATAAAATTTTCATTAATAAATTATCCATTCTTATATAAGGAAATATTTTCTATGTTTAGGTCAGTTAGTTATACTTTTTATTTAAGTGTTACATATGTATAAGTTTTCAATAACTGATGGAAGAAATTCTTTCTTTTTTATTTTAAACAAGGTAAATAAAAAATAAACTATGTTATATGATATTAGAATTTTAGATTATAACAATGGATTTTATTTGTAACAATTAAGGAGTTAGCTAAAACTCAAATTCCTTATCTTTTTCTATAAGATACTTTTTTATCACTGGACATTTACACAGTATTATAATTTTCACCATGACATTTAAAAATTATAAAAATTTGTATTAGTATATGAGAAGTTAGTCATATATATATGAATATATGAATGACAAATTACACATGGAATTTATATGAATGAAATATAACATAAATTTTTTATTAATTTTTATTTTGTTTACAGAATAATTGATGTAGGAAAGAATAGTATTGTTAAATATAAAATATAAGATATTAAGTTAATATTTCATTTTTGTAAATAAATTATGAGAATTTTGCATAAATTTTTAGGTTTAATTCTATATTTCTTACTTTTGAGAGAATAAGTTTATTCTTATCATTTTTATTTTTATCACATTATTTATAGTTATTCTTACTGTTAAAGAAGAGACTTTTGGTTTCACTTTTATTTTTTGTTATGCTATTTTAATTTTAATTTCTTAATTTTAATTTACATTTAAAAATAAAAATATTCTAGGTTAATATTTTTAATTTATTTTTGTTACTAATAATTTAATATTAAATAAAAATTTAGAGATAAACTAATTTTATGAATTAATTAAGTAAATAATTTTATTTGGATATTGTATGCAAATTTACCAATATGTGTTATTAAAAATTATTATATTTGACTTAAAATAAAATAATTATAGATTATAATTTTTTACAAAATAATATTTATTTTAAATATGTATTTAATTATTAGAACTAATTTTATGTGGCATTTATATATTTTAATAGTTAAAATATATTCATTAAATAACATTAAAAAGTATTTTCTAAAAAATCTGATTTTCAAATTAATTATAAAAATTAAATTAGATTAATAGTTAAATTATATTTATCCTATTTTTTTAATAATCAATGTTAAAGAATTAAATAAGACATATTTAGTTATTGATAAATTAGATTATGAAAAAATAAAATAGTTTTAAGTTATAAAAACTGGAAGAAACTTATAATGGTGTGTTAAAGTGCGCTGAGTCCACAATCCAACGGGTCAAACTGTGGATCCGAAACGCTGCGTTTAGCTTTCACATCCGGGTCCTGCCAAAATTTGAATCTGAAAAATGCTCCAAGAATTTTATTTTCATTTCAATCAAGATTTACGCAATCCATAGCCTGTAATTTTACTTTTGATTTTAAATTCATCGTTTGTTGATCGATTTGGGGCATAAACGGATAAGAAACTACGCCGAATTGATTTTAATGGCATCGACGTCGGGCGGGGCGGGGTCCGTTCGAATGAATCCCGGTGCCCGGAAGCCGAGGATTCTATTGGCCGCCAGTGGAAGCGTAGCGGCCATAAAGTTTGGGAATCTCTGCCATTGTTTCTCGGAATGGGCTGAAGTGAGAGCAGTAACTACCAAGGCTTCTTTGTGCTTTATCGATAGAGCCTCGATTCCTAAGGACGTTCTTCTTTACACCGATGAGGATGAGTGGTCCAGTTGGAGTAAAATTGGGGACACCGTGCTTCATATCGAGCTCCGCCGGTGGGCTGATATCATGGTTATTGCCCCCTTATCAGCAAATACTCTTGGCAAGGTAATATCGTCATTTTTCTTTAGGTTTTATCTAGGCAATTGGTAAAATTCCGGTTTTAAACTCAAATTGTTTGAACCAGCTTATCGATGTATCCCAAAATATAAGCAAATTACTTTTCTTTGTTGTCACCAGTTTGTCTGATCCCTATAAATAGATGCTCGAGCTTTGTTAGACATGATGGTCATTATTTTGGTGTCAAATTACTTCCAAGCGTTTTTCTATATTTCTGATTGCACAAAGTAGTTGAAATCGATTCAAATTTTGCTTTGTATCGATGCAGATTGCTGGGGGGTTGTGTGACAATCTTCTGACTTGTATTGTCCGAGCTTGGGATTACAGCAAGCCGATCTTTGTTGCTCCAGCCATGAACACCTTTATGTGGAACAATCCTTTTACAGAACGCCATCTTTTATCAATTGACGAGCTTGGAATTTCCCTAATCCCTCCTGCCACAAAAAGGCTGGCTTGTGGGGATTATGGTAATGGTGCAATGGCTGAACCTTCCCTAATCTATTCAACTGTAAGACTCTTCTTAGAATCCCGAACTCAGCAAGGCGATGCAAGTGTTAGTTGATTTTGTGCTTATTTAAACTGTATACTTAGGCAGTCTTCACTGCTTCGAGCGCTTTGTTGTTGTTACTTGTGCATGTCAAACTCTTTGTATGGATAGAAGCAATATTGGCCCAGTTTGTTTCTTTCTTGTTGGGGAGAATTAAAACGGGAAAAGGTTTGTTTTACTTGTGACTAACTTGTTATCATCAACACAGGCATTTTAAGTGTTGAAGTAATGGTTTTGTTGTATATATATCATTCTAGTCTTGAAGGAAAGCCTTTATATAGGTGGGCTGATGTACAAATTTGTTACAGAGATCCTATATTAAAGGATTACGTCAAGGCATATCAATCTTTTCTCTTATAATATTTATCTAACATAGGAAGATATACACCTTCCCTTATAAATCACTTATAATTTCATTAATCATATACTAACATTCTTCTTTAAATTGGTTCGGAGGTATCTTTTAAACCTAATTTGTCCATCAATTTATTAAGAACTTAAGCAGAAATTGTATGGGTTAGAATGTCTCTTAACTGCTCACTCGATTGAATGAAAGGAATGTTTATCTTCTTGAAATTCAACTTCTTTTTTGATGAAGTATCTGTTTACTTCAATATGTTTAGTTCGATCATATTATATCAAATTATTAACATTCTCGAGCTGTTTGATTATCACAGTATAGTAGTGTAGGCTTTTTTGGCTTGAAACCTATTTCAACGAACAAGATCTTAAGCCACAAAAGTTTACTTATGATCCGTGCCTTTATGTTCTGTTTCTACTGGCGATTCTGCTGTTATAATTTGTTTTTTGCTTCGTCATATGAGAAGATTGCCATTAACAAATGTAAAGTAACCAGAGCTAGACTTTTGTTCAGTGATGTTTATTGTCCGATTCACATTGGTAAATCCTTTTACTTCAATACGTCCATGTCTTTTGAATGTGAAACCTTTTCCTAGAGTCCCCTTTAGGAAATACATAATTCTTATTACAACAATCGTATGATCTTCACTTGGAGCATATATATGCAATATCGGGACGTATGTGTGACAAATAAATTAATTTATAATCTCCATTGTTGGTATCTTTAATTGTTCATATGCTAGCATACTAGTTTCACATAAGAGATGCATCCTTTTTATTGTGACATGTATATACAACCTTTGGACCTTGCAACTTTAATCCTCAAAAAATATTTCAGTCCTCCTCAATCTTTCATTTTAAATTTATAAGACAAAATTTTTTTACGCCTTTTCTTTTCGTTTGTTTCAACCATTTTATTTACATAAATAATTTGTAGCTCTACTATTCTTGTACGTGATAAATAGAGTTTAATCTAGTGAAAATCAATTCGTTTCATAGCATTTTTGGACGTCCCAAGTCATGTCTTTGGTGATTGCTTTGGGTCATATAAAACTTCCCGCAATCTGCATACTTTTCTACTCGATTGTGGAGGATCGAACTCAGGTGACAGATGCATATAAATTTCTTCTTCCAAATATCTATAAAAGAATATGTTCTTCACAGCAATTATTTTAAAGGCCAATTAAATTTGCTACTAAAGACAGCAAGATTAATGGTTTTTACTTTTGTAAATAGAGTGAAAGTTCCTTTATAGTCAATCTCGATTGGTTGTGTATACTGATCAATTGCCTCATCTTCTTTATGCTTGTGGGTGAATGTTCATATACAACCCATCAATTTTTTTTTCCTGGAGTAATACAATATTCTACGTGCCATTTTTTCTAATGCATCACTTCTAGTTTGCATTGATTTTGCCCACTTTGAAATTTTTTGAACTTCGTCGACCATTGTATCTAGTTTTATATTTCACATATTCACAAAAGTTTGTTGTTGTGGTGACAGCCTAGAGACATACTTTGTAATTGCATATCTCACTTATCAATTTAGAGTACTTGTCAAATGGTTTTCCATGATTTGTTCTGGAGGCAAAAAGGTGAGATGAACCAAGTAATAAAGAAAAACAAACACTTTCAGGGGTACTTATCTCAGAAATATACATTTGATCTTGAGCAAGTACCTAAGGAGATGAAGGGGTTGAAAGGGATGTTTCATCATGATTATCTTGTTGTTCACTAGATTCAACATACATATATTTAGATTTATTTGGGTAACCTGTAAAACCTAAATTCTCTAGATTTATTTAGCTAACCTAATTCCTTTCATGTGAATTGCAAATTCTTACTTGTAATTCACATGAAATGCAATGTTAGTCATCTCAATAGTATGGTATTGCATACTCCGTGACCCAGTATACTTTATGGTCCTTAATTTTATGAGAAGGATACCAACAAGTGTCTTGTTAACAGAATAAAAATGTTCTCCCACAAACTTCAAGCATTGTTTTACATATTAGTGTTTGGAATTATCATCGGCATAAACTCAAAGCTCAATGCATTAGAATGTTCCTATATCTTATGTTACGATTTTTTTCCATCACTGTTCGTATTCGTAAGAGTAGAAGGCTGATCCTTTAATAGTACCAAGTCAGATTCCAAAACATCTATATGAAAATTGTATTGTTCTCTCCGTTCAAATAAATTCAAACCATTAAAAGGAATAACAGATGATGCTTGCAAATGATGAACTACAACTGCAAAAGTTACACATAAATGCTCATATTACATGCAATTTCATGTGTGAATTCAAAATAAAAAAATTAAAAGTATAGTATAGTTCCTCCTTAACTAATTATTACTATACCCTATCATAATTTTAATTATAACTAAATACATATTCCTAATCAAACGCGTTTGTCTTCTTTGAATATACAAATATATTCAACCAAAAAAATAATTTACTCTTTTTATTTTTACTTTCTCGTTCATCTTTTGCGTGAATTACCATGTAAGTTATTGACAATGTCACAGAGGTTGTCGCCCTATTCAAAACACACGAAGAACTTTATAAATTCACTGTAGTGTGATTTTAATTATTAGTCACCGCAGATTCAAGGAGGCAATTGCTACGGCTTTGGAGGACTTCTTTATGCCTTCATGGCAGAAAGTTAACACAGACAAAATAAAGCTTTTCTTCTCCAAGAACGTTAAGCCGGATACTGTGCACCGAATCAGTCAAACTCTTCATATCAAGAATACGAACAATCAAGGCAAATATCTAGGAGTTCCCTTGCTTCATGAGCGTACCAAGCGTAACACTTATCAGCACATCCTGGATAACGCTCAAAGGAAACTAACAAGGTGGTGTGCAAGAGAGCTGTCACTATCAGGCCGTGTCACCATAACTCAATTTGTGATCTCGACCCTCCCTGTCTTCACAATGCAAACAGTGCGTCTGTCGAGACGATTTTTTAATGACTTGGAACGAATTATGCGCAATTTTATCTGGGGTTTCACGGGAGAGCAGAGGAAATTACCCCTTGTTCAGCCCAAACAGGCCGAAGGTCTACACATTAAGCGCATTAGGTCTTCCAATGATGCCTTGTTAACCAAAATGGACTGGACTCTGATTACACAACCTACGGCCTTATGGGTCAGGATCTTACGGACTAAATATCCTATAGACTCGTACTACATCCCTACCACGATAGAAAGGGTAGGGGCTTCGAGCTTCTGGCGGAGAATTGCAGCCATTTGGCAGTATATCCATCAAGGTATAAAATGGAAACTAGGAAATGGTAGACACATCTGCTTTTGGCTGGATAATTAGGTGAAAGATTGGGAACTGCTCCTTTATGTGGCGACCTCTCTAATACCAGAGGGTGACCTGTACGCTAAAGTAGCGGGCTTGCAAAACGAGAATGGAACCTGGAAGTGGAAACAGTACCTTCCAATCTCAGTCTGTATGGATCTAGCGGAAATAACCCCCAATGCAACCACTACAGCGGAAGATACCATAAAATGGGGATACATTGAACATGGGAGATTCACAGTAGAGTCAACCTATGAATTAATCAAAGAGCGCACCTCGGATAGTTATAATAGTCACTAGGCCTTAATTTGGAAATGGGTGGAAACCCAGCAGTTCAGAGCTTTCCTTTGACTCATGACCAAGAAAAACTCCTTACGAACTAACAACGAGTGGCGAGACATATTGCAACAGATAGTAGCTGCCACATATGCGGACAGGAAGAGTCCACCTTACATGTCATTCGGGATTGTCCGAGAGTACTAGCTTTTTGGAGGAAATTTCCCTTGGAGGTAGTCGATATGAATTTTTTTCCATCAGGACGAGGAGGTATGGGTGAAGTCCAACCTAATGAAGCACTCACAGGTGATGCAAGGGGAATGGTCTACTATATTTGGAGTCGTATGTTGGATGCTTTAGACGTGGCGAAACAAAAGTCTTTTTGAAGATGAGCTTGTTTGGCCGGAAGAGGGAACGAAGGCAGTTATGGAGTACGTGGCGTGGATAGTAAAAGCGAGAGCAGTGGAAAGCTGTATGCTTCCGAACCAGAGCCTCTTGGTGGGCAGTCGAGTGGGATGGACAAAACTGCAGGAGGACTGTGTCAAACTCAACACGGATGGAGTTTTTAAACAGGAATCGTGCATCGCTGCCGCTGGTGGCTTAATTCATGACTGTCACGGTCAGTGGTGCGAAGGGTTTTTTCAGCACATTGGTAGCAGCTCGGCATTAATAGTCGAACTCTAGGGAGTCCACTCGAGCCTCACGTTGGCTTAGTTACTTAGGTATCGTAGGGTCATATTAGAAGTGGACGCCTTAGAAGTTATTAACTTGCTTTTCTCTCCCATTACCGAGATTGATAGAAATAATTTTTTGTTGGCAGGTACCCATGGCTTACTCTAATGAGATTGGGAGGTGCAAATCCAGTACGTGCATCAGGAAGAAAACCAGTGCGCAGATAATCTGGCCGCCATTGCAGTCAAGACCAGCCCAGGAATTCATATTCTTCAGGAACATCCACTGCCAGTCCTGGAACTCATCCAAAGGGACAAGCAAGGAGCTGTGCACCGCATAGCTATTCGGGAGTTAGAATAATCGTGTTTAGCATTTTTCCCTTAGTAACTAAAAAAATTATTGTCAAGTTTTTGATCATTAGCTTCGTCATTCACATAAATATATCGGTAAAAGGTACAAAAATCTCATACAATTTTATTTATTTTAAATTATGTAGAAAACACTTAATAACATTAAGATCATTGTTTTAAAAATCGAACAAAAAGTTTAAGATTTAAAAAGTTTAACTGTTATTAAATTCTCGTAATATCAGCTAAATATTAAATAAAATTAAATAATTTGAAATATAATTGAAAGAGATTGTCTTTATATATCAAAAAATTTAAATTTTAATTAAAAAAGAGATTGTTAAATGAAAATTAATTATTTTATTTTAGTTTATAAGAATTTATTAATTTACAAAAATTTATCAGTTCTTAACAACAAAAGTTATTAAAGTAAATCGAACTGAAAAGTTAAAACTGAACTAATAAATTAGACAGTTCAAAGTTTTTAAGGTTAAACCGGTTGAACTGATTTGATTTTTTAATCATTCATTAAAATAAATAATTCTTTTATATTAAAATTTTAAAATTATTTTAATAGAAAATGTTATATGATTAAATATTTTACATGTACCAATATTTATATAATTAGGTTAATATAATTATACCATAATTTAACATGATTTTAGTCAACTATTCTCATATAATTAAAAATAAATGTTGGACAATTTTGTCCTTTCCTATAAAGTTTGGACAACATTTAATTACATTTTACGGTTTTTGAATAACTTATCGGTTAAGTTACGTAATTTGATATAAATAAAGATAACACAGTAACTCAATAAATGATCTAAATCAATGGTTCGAAGTCCGTATGAAAAATAGATCCTAATTAGTGTGGACTGGACTCATATCGGGCTTATGATGGATAAGCCTGATATGCAAGCTATATATAAAGGTTAAAGTCTCATGCAGTTGTTCATATCAATCGTAAGCATAAGGATTCTCTGACTTGTTAAGAGAGCTTACGTTTTGAGAAAACTGTAGAAAGACCTTACTCGTGTCTCAAAGAGCAGTTCCCGTAAAGGTAGCGGTGGATTCACGCTCGTTTTGACTTTGGAAAGCTCATTTAAAGTTATGGAGACCGAAATCAAGTATTTTTCACATTTCTTTGTTTCTTGCCCTTTCACGTTCGATCCCGGATACGTAACTAATGTACCGTTATGTATTACACGTAGTATCTGAGCGACAACGTGATCGAGTGGTTAAAAATGAAGATTTTTCATTTTTTCTCCATAAGATTTTCGGAGATTTAACTTTTGTTTCTCAGTTTTTT
>JANIJF010000006.1:68643846-68659408 GCA_024520955.1 Erythroxylum bequaertii
TCTCCATCTTATTAGTAAAAGGCAGTCTTGAAGGAGGTTAACTTCACCTTAGAATCATAAACTAATTTTTCAGTGTTCAGTTTCATCACTGTTGCTCTCACTGCTACCATCATCACCACTGGCATCTTCATCATCCTCATCATCATCATCCTCTGAGGCTTCTACCCATTCAGATTCAGATGCCTGCGTTATTTAAAACAAGGCTCGGACAGGTTAAAGCAAACTGAATGGAAATGATGATCATGCTCATTCACTCATCTTTTTGAAAATTGTGTTTCAGAAGACATTTGGTTGTAGACAATTATATTGTTAGTGAAAATTAAAAGAAGACTTCGAAATCTCTGAAAGAACACCTCACCAAGAAATTATGAGAATATATAACTAGGAATGGAAAATGTAACAAACCGATATTATGCATTTCCATTCATCAAGTTTGCTGAGATTAAGAGAATACAAATCGTCAAGTGTAATCTCCCGGTCTTTAATCTCCATCATTCCTCCATATACGTATAATGTATCTCTGCCAACAACCATGCAGGAATTGATACGTCCACAGGGTCTCACTATCTACAAGTTTAAACATCATAAACTAGTGATGAGGAATAAGAAGAATGCATGAGCCACTTTATTGTAAAGAAGACAGACCTCTGGGGGACCAGAATCTTCAAGAACAACTTTAGCTTTAGATCCCTCTACCTCTCCCTCATCACTGGGAGCAGATAAACCACCATCATCATCTATTACACTCGCCATATTCTGAGATAGGTCATTATTAATACCCCTTTCCGTATCAACCTCTTGTTCTTGGCACTCTAGGCTCCCATCTTTACCATTTGTAGCAGACTCCTCTGTTTCAGTAGTATTTACATTTTCATAATCTAAACTATTAGGCCTTTGTTCAGAGCTCTTTTTCACTTACAAAGCATCAATTAGTGAGCAATTTATTTAGTACCCAATGACCTATACAAAACTAAGAAAGCAGAATATATTCTTTTTGCAGAAAACATCAACAAACTATGCTGATTTGTAAACAAGAGAGTTATAGGATAGATAACTAGCAAAAAGACATTCGTAGGGCTTATTCCGCACTATACCTTCTCCTTTGTTGATTTTCCTTTCTGCAGGGTACCTATACCCAAAAGAAGAAAGATGAGGAAAATGCAACATTAAGCTATTGTTCTCATACTATTGGATCACATAAGAGGAAAGAAAATTGACATTGACAAAAAGGAATAATCCTAAAACATACTACACAATAAAAGCTCATTGCTTTCCAAGATAAGAATAACAAGGATATATACATTATTTGCTTCGCAAAATAAGCAAACATTACTCCCTACTTCTCTAAAACACTATCTCAGATTAATGGCATCAATAATATCTTGACATATAATCTAGTGGAAGAAGGCATGAACAAGGAATTACCAATGATGGTTGTCGAATTGGAAGCCATAAAGCTCATTCAAGAATGCACTCATCATTGAATCCCCTTCCACTTCCATATCCACTACACCCCCAAATAACAAAGCACGCTTTTTATGAACACACATGGAAAACCCAGCTCGTGGCCCAGGAGGTATCCCACTTTTCTTTACCTGTCAAAGAAATGCATATTAAACAAACAGATGAACAGTGATGGAAGAGGAAATCTAAACAATCTTACAAAATAAAATAATTCACATATGCAAGAGTGTGGTGGTCCTGCACAAACTGACAATATTAAAAACTCTGTATGCAAAAAATGACTGGCTAATTTAAACAAACTGAAAAATAGAAAGAAAAAACAAAGGAAAACAGGTTAAATAAGTAAGGCATTAAATAAGTTGAATGTTATAATGGAAGAAACAAGTGCTCTAGTTTCAAGAGCTCACAGCTTTATTTCAAAGTGAAGAACACAAAAGATCCCCAAACTGTGGGGCAAATTGAAAATTTAGGCAAAATGACAACATAAAATGAAATAGAGCTTAATAACTTAGTGGCAAAGGAGAAAGACTAAAACACCTTGTTCCATTCCCATGTCCTAGGGTCAAGGGACCACATGTCTGAGTGAACAATTCCTTTCTCGGAGCTGCTCTTATCAGAAGAAACCTCCTTAGAGTAGCCGCCATATAAAAATATCTGCCACAAGGGATGCTCAATTCAGGGTGAATAATTACATATCAGGTATGAGCACAAAATCCGTTCAGCAGCAATTAAGTTTCTATCTAACAAATTGGACCAACATATATCACACAATGGTCCCTAGGTCTTTAAATTTTGGCACACTCGTTATGAGCTCTACATTTCTGTGATCAAATAGCAATTAAATTCAAGAATGTAGTAAAAGCCAAAGAGGATATGGAGATCACTGCTCCATTCAGAGAGAGGCCTAACAAGATGCTGAACCCTATGGAATACACAAATGGAACCAAGCTCCAATATCAAGTGAATCAAAAAGTAGCTATATGCCCAACATGCTGTAAGACATATTTAACATGAGCAAGACTATTGCTACTGAGAAAAGGAGTATCTTGAGTTTAAATTAGCAAGAAACCTCCAGATCCAGAGCAGAATACTACTAACTTGAGTTTAAATTAGAAAGAAATCTCCAACTACCTTTCAGAGTATGACTTACCTCATCTTGGTAAACAAAAAATTGAAATCCACTCCGTGAACTTGGCCACATGGCTCCAAGATTTGGCTTGATTTCTTGCCACTATAAAACATCATCCCATCATTTAGCATGATGACATATAGAATCTTGCGAAATAACAAGAAGTAAAGAACACGACAACTAGAAGTTAAATGTATTTACCTTGAATTGGTCTAGATCAAAGACATGCAAATCATTGTAATACCTGCAAACATGAAATTTGATGTGAGGAAAGCTCACGCATCAAGGTATGACTTCATATTGACAAATATCACTTTACATATCAAATTAAATAGTACTTCATACAAACTCAACATGTTCATTCCTATAGAGGAACAAATGTTAAAAAAGTATTTTAATATCAATTAGTTATCAGTATGTGAATAATCCATAATATGGAATTGCACCTAATAATTTAATATCTCAAGCCAAATTTAAACTTTAAAATTTTCATTAAAAAAATCCTTTTAATGCTGATAACTGACTCTCTTAAAAATCCTCCAACAGCTTCCTACAAAAGCATCACCAACCTCACTTCTCTAAGAGTATCATAGAAGCCACCAAAAAGGACAATTTTGTGTTTGTACAAAACCTGAAACAGAACCCCAAAAGTGGAAAGAAGTAAATGTGAGAAGTGGACTGATTAAGTTATGTTTCACCAATAAAAACCAGCAGCAATATGCGATTTACCAAAGGAATATGAATAACAGCATAAGCAATTAGATGAAAAATCCTAAGGTTAAAGCTCCATTTAAATAACTTGTACGATATCCTCACTTCAGAAAAAAGAAGTGTACGATGAACCAACCATCCGATGACCTGATCGTGGACTAGGACAGCCTTTGTAATTTAGTTGTTCCCACTGATTTGTTCTCAAGTCTAAGACCCAAAAGTCCTGAAATGATACATCATACCACTCATTATTGTAAATATTAAAGTTTGCATGATTCAAAGTCAATCAAACACCAGCAAATGAACAAATTCAATATGCAATTTAACCTTGTAGTGATGGAAGCGCTCCTGATTAGGGGAAGTGAACTCGCCACCTATTAACAAAAAGGGTAGAAGCATGCATGAGACAAGCAAATCAAGTGCCAGCTTTTATGTAAATTAAGCCATATTCTGTCAATCTACCAAAGATATAGAGAAAATTCTTCCAGGTAACAGCCTGGTGAGCACTTCGAGGAGGTGGACTGTTAGGGCTGGATACAGTCTTCCATTGTTGCTTTTCCACATCATATCGGTAAAGATCACCATACACATAAGTCTGCATCAATAACCATTGAAAATCTGATCATGATTCATGACTGTACACGTGAACATTTGATTACTTCAATAGTCAACTTAAATTCAAAGAAAAAAAAAAGCAACCTTGCTGCCATTGTAGAATTCACCTCCGTAGACTATTAATTCTGTCTCCTTCAATGGATTAATACTTAGCTACACAATTCAGTACAGTATCACTCAGATTACTCGGCTACAAATAAAGAATATAACAAGAAACCAAGATAAGAAATAAAGCTGCTGCCTATTGATACATATAAGTATTACCGTACAATTGGACCGAGGAGATGGGGCGCGGACGTTTTCTTCGACGTGCACTTCCTTCTTCTTAGCTTCCTCTTTTTGGATGCTCAACTATGGATAAATAGGCAGTCAACAATCTCGAAACCAACAGAAACCAAAAAGAAGAAAAAGATGCAAACTTCCATTATAATGCATCAAGATTTTAAGGCAAGCTGTTCAAAATTAACTTCAATGAAAAGGTGATCGATTTTGAACAGAAGTTAAAATCATTCTGATGCAAGAAAAACATATAGTGAATTGACCAAACATGAAGCCAAAGAAATAGAATCAAGGTAAGTAAAAGTGAACCAGAATGGCATCAATGTCATCTTCGGGCGAGAGTTTCTTGGAATCTCGTCTTGTTCTCTTCTCCTCAGCTTTAGCAGTCTTCCTCTCTGTTTTTTCCTTACCTTTTCCTGCCTTCTTCGTCTTCTTCCCCATTGCTTTTGTCACTCTTTCTCTTCCTCTTATCTGAACTTATTAGAGCTTCAAAGCTTGGTACTTTCTGAGCTGCGCAGTTTCTTACAAACCCACTTCTCGTACCCTGAGAATACAAAGAACACACCTTTTAAACTAGTCGAGTTGTGTCTCTCAACCTACGGTGTCGTTTCTAGACATTAGCCCAAAAAAGACCCAACTTTTATTTTTTCAAATTTACTATTAGTCAAACAGAGTAAGCGATTAGTTCTCTGGAAATCGTTTTGTCGTTGTCTAGAGGAATCTTGCTTCACCGATGAGGAAAAGAACATCGATTGCTCTAATTCTTCTCTTGATTGCACTTTCATGGGGGAAATCGCTATCTCAGGTGTTGACTACTTCACAGTAAAATTTGTCAGTTCGAGTTTTTTTCTTCTTGGTATTGTGTTCCCTGAAAATCGGATTGATTCCAATTATAATTTGATTTTGTGAAGCGAGAAGAAGAGCAACCGCATGAAATACATTGCTCTAGAGAAAGAAGCAGGGCTGCTTGGAAAGTTCTAGACGAGGTATGTTATATATCTTTTTGCTTTATCAATTTTCGAGATTTAATCACTTAGTAAATTGAAAGACTGAATTTTGTTAACTTCGATGTTGTTTTATAGTATTTGATGCCGTTTGTGGAACGAGAAAGGTACGAGATTCCGACCAAGTGTCGACTGTATCCGGGCAATGACCTGTTTAGGGACCAAGAGCAGCACAAGATTCATTTGGACTTCAACGAATGGCAGTGTGGATATTGTAAGAAAAGCTTCCTGGCCGAGACCTATTTGGACAAACATTTCGACAATAGGCACTTCAATCTCTTGAATGTTGTATGTTCAATTATGAGTATTCCCTTATTTTGGTCGCTTGCTCTTCCTTGATGAGGTTTTGATTTGTGGGTTATTGGTTATGGGGGAGAAGGAAGTTGTTAAAAATGGACATTGCTTGATAGAGATTTTGGTTTGTTTCAGAGTGATGGAAAGTGCTTGGCTGATATATGTGGAGCATTGCATTGTGATTTTGTGATGGATTCCAAGCCCAAAACTAAATGCAATCCTGCCGCAGCTGCAAAGAATCGCCACCTTTGTGAGGTTACTCTCAATAGTAATTTTTTCTTGTATGCGATGTTGACTGATTCTAACATATTGGTTGTTTTGTGCTCAGGGTCTTGCAGATAGTTGTTTTCCTGTTAATCAGGGCCCTGCAGCGAGGCGCCTGCATGGTATTTCTTCATAAGTTGATGAATATATCTTCTTTGCATTTCTCCAATACAGATATCTGATGGTGTTGCACAATTTGTCTTTTATGTGGTGATGTCCTGGTATGTAGAATTCTTCTTGCATCAATTCTGTGACGCTCACACTTGCTCAGGGAAAATTAAACCTTTTCCAAAAGGTGGTAAGGTAAGCTTTACTCCTAGAGCGCAGTTCAATTTTCTGCTAGTAATTACGTGTGGTTCTGTTTTCACAATTATTCGGCGATGAGCTTCACTCTTTGCGTTTGACTGCGTGTCCATGCGAACATCTGGATCTGTTCCTATGTGTGTGTATCTATCTATATATATATATATATATATATGAGAGAGAGTTAATGTTTGCATATCTCTCAGAGCTATGCAAGTTTAAGTACAGAGAGGTACTAGAAAACAGCTTATGTTCATTTGGAGTGCCCAAATGCTCAATGCATTTAGTCTGTAGATTGCTTTATCTCATCATATTAGGTCTCCAAGGCTCTATTGATTTTTAGCTTAAACTTGTTCCTTTGTCATCTGTGCAGAAGCATACTAATGTCTTCTACTTGGCTATGTCAATACTGACAATGATGTTGCTCCCCATTTTCTATCTTATTGTATATCTCTATCAAAGGTAACACTTTTAGCACTTGAAAATTTCAGAAGGCTAACTTGCCAAGATTTTTCAGTTATTTTATGAATTGCTTTCTCCATTTTCAGAGAAATGAGGAAGGGAACACAAGAACTGAGGAGAATATCACGAGTTGGAAGAAAGACTAAACCCTTATAGTTAACTGGTATCCCTTCTATACTTGAATACGTTCGTCAAAGAATTGAGGTGGAAATGAAATTGAGGAGCTTCATAGATGTTAAAGTTCAGATATCGAAGCGAAGACCTTGATGATATATGCCTGTAATGCTCACTGAGAAATAATCTCAGAATCAACTATATTAGTCACCTGATTGTTCATTTTAATGCTTTTGTTCAAGGCATGTTAGTCCTTTTAGAATGTCAGGGAAAGCTTAATATAATTTTTTATTGTCTGCCAACCTCTGCTGGGCTGCACGATGACCTGGAACTTTGATGAAGTAAACTACTGATATATAACCTTGCATCTATTGTTTTCAGGACTGAATATTGAGTTTAAAATCACAATGAGGTTTAAAGGAGCTAAAAGTTAAAAAGGAAGGACAAAATGCGAATGATGACGATACTATCAAATTCTCTACTCCCACCTTCTCTTTCTGTATATGCAGGTTCTGTGTCTGAATACGTCGATTCATCGAAGAGAACTTGAAGCATCGAAGAGAACTTGAATGTACAAGTCATGAAAAGTTCCCCGGGTGAAGAAAGGCAGAAAGTGCCTGCAAGGGAGACACAACAGATGCTCAACTCTCCATAAATTGTCTTAATGTGTCATCAAGGCTAACATTGATCTTATACGTACTACTTCTGACTTCAATTGTTTTTCCTTTCCCTATAACCATAATTTGCAAGTGATGGTCAACAGATCTTGTTAGCCAGAAACCGGTTCTTCTGTTTCCCATTTTCACATAACTGAGTTTATGCTTCTCAGTTACTTTTTTGGAGTGTTAGTAGTACGCTTACATGCAAAATCATATTTAACCTTGGTAATACTTTCCAATCTACTGAGCACAACATATCCTTTAGATTTTATATAATCTTGAAAAGCTCTTCCCTGCAAATCTTTTACACATTTCACTACTTGTAAATCTGGGATGTTCATATAATCCAATAGGCGCACGGTACAGCTACTATTTTAAAGTGAACAAGAGCCCCAGCTTACCCGAACTTCAATTGCCGGCCTTTTGGTTTCCAAATTCTCTCAGCGGCCTTTTCCTGATTTACTAATCAGTATGTGAATGCTAACAGAAATAAGGACCTAACCAGGCAATTTCTTTCGAACCAATTCTCTTGAAAAGCTGCAATTATATGAGGTCTACTGATAATGTAATCAAAACCAGCAAATTCTTCACATATCATTCCTGCTGCTTCTGATAACTCATCCACATATATCAAGTTGTATACACATCTTCGTCTGTCTCCTCATTTGCCCCAATCTACTCCTGCAGCATTTGGCCATGAACAAGTCTGCTACCCTTCGTTCACTGCATTATTTGAATACAAATATATAGATTATCTTCTTGTAGCTGCCAACGGGCGGAGTAACTTGCCTTTCACTGTACTTGAAAGGTGTCGAGATTTTCTTGCTTTCTAGGTGAGGTCACAGCTTAATCTAGGTGAGGTCACAGCTTAATAAGCAATTAGGCAAAATATCCACTTTTGGGCTAGGGAGCTATTGCTCCAAATGCAATGGATATCAATTCATTCGATAAGAGAAATCCCTCTGGATCACTTAGGCGGATATACGCCAACCCTTTGGCGACTTCATCTTCACTCTTTAACTTGGCGTTGAATTCATCAACCTTGATGGCTTGGCGATTTTCATCCAAGCAAATCACATGCCCGCTCTCTATATAAGGTTTGTAGAACTCGCAGAGAGAGTAAACAAGTGAGCTACCGAATGCTTCTCCAAAAGACCTCAAGTCTAGGCCTGTTGCGGTTCTTAGTGAGAGCATCACAACATCCATGGCCAAGTCCTTAGAATCAGCATGAGTATCCTCAGAACATTCCACTGTTCCATATTCCAAATTCTGCACGTAATCCATGTAATCTTTCGTCTTCCTAGGCCTCGCAAACCTCAATCCATTAACATAACTAGCAGAACCAAGGCCAAAACCATAGAAAGGTTTGTTCCTCCAGTAAGTAGCATTGTGTTTGCATTCAAAACCATCTTGGCAATAACTACTAATTTCATAGTGCCTGAAACCAGCATCAGACAGCATTCTTGACGCCATTCTATAAAAATCAGCAGACTGTGTCTCTGACGGCAGAGGAAACTCACCTGGCGTAAACCTGCAAACTTTCACATAATCAGTCTCAAAACCATTACAAACCCAAAAAATAGACTATTACTTTCCATCATAAATTTCATTGCCACACTTACAAGTTTCCAAATTTTGTGCCTTGTTCAACCTGCAAATCGTAAACAGACACATGCTTAGGCCGCGCTTCAATGGTAAGTCTCAAGCTCTCCTCCCACATTTGTGGTTTCTGATGAGGAAGGGAAGATATAAGATCCACACTCCAATTCTCAACCCTGCAAAGCCCAACAATGTCGATTGCTTCATAAACCTCCTTAACCCCATGTGCTCTACCACAAGCTTTAAGCAACTCCTCTTGAAACGCCTGAACTCCCAACGACACTCTATTCACGCCCAACTCCATCAGCTCCTCCAATTTTTTGGCATCAAAAGTACCAGGATCCATTTCCATTGATATTTCAGCATCTTTACAAATCCCAAACTTCAATCTCAAAGACTCCAATATCGACGAGACTAGCCTGGGAGGCACTAAAGAAGGCGTGCCACCGCCAAAAAAGATAGTTTGAAGCGGTGGGTGGTCATGGAAATCTGCTTTCGTTGAGACTATCTCTCTTTGGAGCAATTCTATGTAGTTTATGACTCGTGGGTCGTCGTGTGTTGTTGTTGCAGAGCCCAGAGCAACGATTGGGAAGTCGCAGTAGTGGCAGCGCTTGCGACAGAAAGGCAGGTGAACGTAAGCTGAAGTCGGGGGGTGTAGATGACGGTGATTTCTGGCGGGTGAGTCATTTTGTCGAACAGATGGTGTGATTTGCGCTGATGCATGTGTGACAACGTCGCACGTTGAGAATTTCTGAAATCTAGTCGGCAGGGGATGGAACATCGACAAGATGGGGACAAAGGTTGATCTCAGCATCATCTGGTCAGAGGGAATATAAAAAGAGTAGTGGGAAGAATGGCACAGGAATTAGCCTATGCCTATGCCTTTGCCTATAGATATGGAACTTCACTCGTGGAATTTCATAGCTTTTCTTTTCAAGTCCATTTGCAGTCAAAACTCAAAAGAATTGTCTAAAATTTGTCACTAATAAGAAGATATTGAAAGAAGCTCAATTTTCTATTCATTTTCTCCTAAAGCAAACTGCAATCTACTTACTTACTTAAAACTCAATCCTTAACTCTCTGTTTTCTTCTAAAAAATTTTAATGCTTTATAAAGTATTTAATGTTGCTTACAGAATTTCAAAGCTTTTCATAACAGCATTTAATGCTTTTAGAATAATGATTTACGTAGAGCATTCCTACCCTTTCATTTCCCTAAAAAAAAAATTTCAATGCTTTATAAAGCATTTAATGCTACTTACTGAACGTTAAAACTTCTCACAATAGCATTTAATGCTTTTAGAATAATGATTTGTGTAAAGCATTTATGTTTCTTCATAATAGAAGTCATCCTTTTCTACTAAAATAATCTTAATGCTTCTGAAATTTAAATGGCTCATTTAATGCTTCTCATAAATCATGCTTCTCTACTCAAATAACCCTAATTCCCAAATCGCCGATAATCTAGCATACACGGAAGTCTTCTTCATTATCTGTGCATAGCTCCAAGTACCGTCTAGCATACACAAAGCACGACACAATTTTCAAGTTAACTATGTAGAAAGTGAAGTGGTTCCTTGGATTTTTGTAGGAAGAAGAAGCTTTGAAGCAACTCAAAATCTCTGTTTATGTCTCTGTCCCTGTCACCCCAAAGCTGCTTCTTAAGATTTCAATCCCACGACGATTCTTCCATGACTCTTATCCCTGCAAATTGACGGTACCAAAAACTCTTTTTGAGTTTTCTTTCTCAGCTCATGAATTTTATCTGTTAAGTTCTTTTCTTTTTCTGGGGTTTTCTATTCATGTTAGCCTATATATATACCTGCTTAACAAGAAAATATAACGGTTGGGTTCTTCGCAATGGACGCTGAACCTACCATTATATTGTTTAAGTTATATCAGTTGTGAATGATTTTTATATGAAAAATAAATCTGAAGACCCAGTGCTCTGCTATTCTCGAGATGATATGAGACTATAAAACAATGCCAGATGTATAATAGCTGGAATTGAAGGTAGTCGTACTTGCAAAGCCAGCATATTCCTCCAGCCTTGAATTGTCCATTGAAGTGGTCCACAGAGTTAACTCCTGTGCCTTTACATTGAGAACATTGTACAGCACCTGGTAGTTTAACATAAAAGTGCAAGTTTTTCTTCGTAGAATTAGAAATTCAGAATGGACAAAAGTTTATAACTCAACCATATATGTATGTACATGCGTGTTTGTGTAAGTGACAGTTAAGGACTATCCAAAATTTATAAATCAGGCTTCTGAAAATGATGTTCTGCAGGAATCTGAATGCATCTATACATGACCTCAACTAAACAAATGGTTCAGTAAGCAAGCTCTGGGAATAATGTTAAATATTTTGTGTACCATGATGCCACCAGGAAATTCTTCTTTGTTATGCGAGCAATTTCAAAGCTTTAATTGCATTAAACAGTTCATTGGCAATGCTAAAATCACCAAGGAAAAGAAAATAAGTTCCCTCGTTCAAATGTCAAGACATTTGGAAAGCAAAATCATTGTAAGAAAGAAAATTGTATTCAGATTCCAAAACTGATTCATGTAGCGACGTAAAAATATGTAGCTAACTAGCTATTCAGCCTAACTCAAAAAGAATGTAAAGCAAAGTCCTTCTAAAGGGCCATAAACAGCAAGGTAACTGTTGCACAACTGTCAAGAGATGACAGAAAAATGTATAGAAAATATTCGGGAACTCTTAAGTAGATAACTTTGTTCTTACCATTTCCATCACAGTTAGAGCACACTATGCTATTTGGTTTACAGCTTTGGTTACTGTTTGCAGCCTGTCAACCAAAACCAAAAGGGAATCTCAAGAAAAAAATGCTTCAGAAAGAAGAGAGAACATAATGAGGCTCTACTATGCTCAGTTGATAGGAAGCATGTGTGTCAGCATTTGTTTATATAAATAGCCATCTTTGCTTTACTTTCAATTCTAATCAGGGTGAGCTTTCCAGCATAACTGACACCCTATCTCAAAGGTATTGGTTTGGTGGATTTAGAATTGGGAAGGGCTAAAAGAGGGGGGTTCTCAGCTCTTGAACTGAGCAAAAAATGACTATTTTCGGAGGGAGAAAGGACGTGACGACATTAGTTTATTTGAATACTTGATCCATCCATCTTCATAAGCACAAAACAAGAGTGTTCACAGCAGTAAACCATCTCATTCCACTTGTTTTAAAGGGCATTCATTTGACAAGATATTAAGTTCTGTTAAGCCATGCACCCACATTTACGATTTCAACAAAGCTTTCAGCCATGTGTTTGACAAGCTCGCTTAAAAGTACATATCTTTAGGTCCAAAAGGATTATCTGCACTAACAAGTATTAGCAGAAATAGATAAGAAACAAAACTTGTCCTAAAACAACAACCTAAATTATATGTAAATGTTCATTTAGTACATATGCATTCACCACATATGGATTATAATACAAATCCAAGCATTCTACTTTTCAATAAAAATACATATTCAAGCATTTTTATTCATTAATTTCACCCAAGTTTATGAAGACAATATGTTGTCAATCTATGTGATACAAACCTCCACAAATTGTTAATATTTTGAAATGAATGCAACTCATTGTAAGATAGGAAATGGAGGTCAGTCAATTAGCGAGTACTCACTCCAACCAGGCCACGTTTCCCACAACAAACAAGTTCGACCCTAGCCCTCTACTAAGAACTACGCAAGTAAGGATACAAGAGAGCAATTACCCACCTTGACTTCCAAAGACTGAAATTTAGAAGTCTTTGAGCTTTGAAAAGCTCTGTTTACCCGAAGAACCCGTCCAGCGGCCGAGTCCCCAAGAAGTACCGATCCTAGAATGACCCATAAATAGTAATAAAATTTGGTAGCATGAACTATGAAACAATCCAAAATCACAGGAAGCGTAAACCAGAAAGCAACCCGACATCAATCTTAAACAAATAGATTAGAAATGTCCGCACCTGGTTTGTCTGGAGACTTCAACGAGCAAACAGGAGTGAAACATATGGAGTTTGCCATTTAAAGTTAAATCTGAATCTTGGTTCCTTTGTGAATTGACAACAGATTAGAAAAGGCAAACAAAGAGTGTGCAAAGATAAGATGAACTTAGCACAAGATAATAAAAGTGTGTTTCTTCAGGTGTGTCCGTCTGTTGGCGATAACAAGAACTTAGTAGATAAGGCTCACTTAGTCACGTTTGTGGGAAAGGAGACAATCACCCCATTTATTTTACTTCATTGTCCTTCTTCTTAGTATAGCTTGCTGCAATACTTGTTACAAGATAAAGGGTATTGACGTCAATGACTATTTTAGGCAGCAAACTGGCACCATGAGTTTTGTAAAAACAGGCGAATCTTTCTTGAAAACCAGAAAGCAAAAATGATGGCTGGCACACTGTTTACCAATGTTTGCTTTCTCCCCTCTCAAAGTAAGTTCCTTTGGACTCAAGTTTACAATTTTATCAAGTTTTTGGCTCTCAAAATTGGTGCTGGGCATGCCATTGGAAGCTTTCATTATCAAATTCCTTTTGCAAGACTTACTGGATGCTTTTGTTTAAAACAGAAAGGGAATTGAATGGATTGCTAGTGAGCTTCAAGAGTTCATTCCATGGGAAAGAAATGGGGAATCAAAGTTTTAGGAGGACAGGAATTAGCAGCATCCGTGGACATAGCCTTTTGGTTGCTTCAGTGGTTTGTGATGCTTTACTTTGTAATTTTACGAGTTATCTCATCTGGGTTTTAGAAGAACTACTGCTATGGAAAGAATTTATAGAATTGTCTTGTGTTCTAAGATCTTCATAAATTAAAGTTTACTACTTGGTTGAGTTATAGATATGGCTCCAACACTCTAACTTCATCTGCAGAGATTGCTAATATTCTTATGCTTATTTTGGTTTTACATGGACTCAGCTTGGAAGGAAAGTGCAGAAGAAAGAGACTGTCATTCCCGACCCAGATTACCGTATACCAGTTGTCCTACTTGGTTAGTGCTTGGCAAGCTTTTTCGGATTATATAATGACAAATGGAATTGCATATGATGCAACTCAATTCAGTTACTTTACTTAATGGAATTGGATGAAACTGGAATTGTGCAGGCTGATAAATTCTGTTATAAGGTCCCTTTCTTTTTGATAGTGAATAACGAGGACAACAACAATCATGTAATTAAACAGCCATTTGCTTTCTATATGGTTCTTGGACAAAGTATTTTTCACATGTTTAAATATATGCACATTCAACAACTTCAATTAGCTCTTAGAGCAGAGCTTCTTTCTTGACGGATTCTGTAAAGATTTTTGGTCTCTTTGGTAGGTACACCAAATCTATGAGAAGTGAAGCTTTTCATTTACTACCGAAAGAATATAATCTTCCTCCTCATAGGTGAAACCATTAAATATCATTTCTTTAAGAGTGAAATTTCTGTTGAAACAGGTTTTGCTGGTGGCTTAACTTATACAAATAATCTATTGCCAGCTGCACCTGTTGGTCTCCTGGGATTGCTCCTGTTGTTTCAGGTAATTGATAATGCATAATCTGGATGCATTAGAAAGTTGGATGTGCCGATATTCATCTGCTGCCAAAGGACAACCTTCATTGCTTGGGCTCAGGTCTTTCATAATATAACTTAGTCAGATGGTGTTCATCCTCAGTATTCACCCTTTTTAAGAAATTTACTTTATGTTTTGTTGCATAGATTATCATGTGCTGCAATCGGTGTGTTTGTTATCTTCTAGTCTGTCCTTTGTTTTTCCACATAAACCAGCTAATGACTTGTTTCTAGTAAATCTTTGTTTCTTGCTTACAGACTACTAGAGTGAGATTTGTTTTTGATGATGAGGCCCTGGTAAGTTCACTTGAAATCTATACTAATTCATTTTTCCTTCCTTCTTATCTTTTAATAATCTTCTTTGCCTGTTATTAGTTGTCTATAATCTCTGGAATGAAGATGAATCATTCCACTCCTTAGCCAACATCTTCTGAGCATTTTCGTTATGAATCATTCGACCAATGTAGTTTCTAAGGCTTCTTATGTTCTCATGAAATTTAGTTCTGATGG
The DNA here is from genome assembly GCA_024520955.1 of Erythroxylum bequaertii. Classification (NCBI taxonomy): domain Eukaryota; kingdom Viridiplantae; phylum Streptophyta; class Magnoliopsida; order Malpighiales; family Erythroxylaceae; genus Erythroxylum; species Erythroxylum bequaertii. The sequence goes on from JANIJF010000006.1 coordinate 68,658,811, forward strand.
CTAAAAAAGACAATGTAAACCAAATTCTATTCTTGTTTGTTGTTAATGGTTGCAGGAAGTGAAAATTGGAGACCAGCTTCAGGAATCAGGTGAAAATGTGTTTGTGGGAGGGAAGAACCGCTGGAAGTAAGTAGTTTGTGTGTTCTTCCCCAAGTTCTATGGATAAAAAATAAGGCTTCTTATCCTATTGTTTCTATCAGATATTCAACATTTGTGAACTGGGAACTGTGGTGGCCAAATTTCCCAATTCTGGTGTATTTTAAAGAGACACAAACAAAACCTGAAGGACAAGTGCATTTCTTTCCAGTGATTTTTGTAAGGCTTTGTGATCATATATTGTGATGTTAGTGATAAAATGAGATGTCACTATCTTCTTTGGCTACTAGGCAAATATTTGCTTATTCCTATGCCTCTGAGTCAGTATCTGATTCAGACAAATCTAGATCTTCCCAGGTTACCATCACGCTTTTCTTGCCTTCTCTACTCTTCTTTGGCTTTCTTTTCAGCAATGGACATTCGAACTTGTAATGTCCCGATTTATTGCATTCATAACATATGACGGATGTCTTCTCATTCTTCCCATCATCTTTGTTGTTCT
>JANIJF010000006.1:68735772-68753294 GCA_024520955.1 Erythroxylum bequaertii
ATCTTGCTAAGATGCGGGGTATAGAGATGTCTAGTAGTACGCAATCTTATCCCTAACTAATAGAGAGATTGTTTTCAAATGACCCAAATGAAGTATAAAAAAATAAAGAATAAATAAATAGTAGTAATTAAAATTCTAAGTAAAATGATAATATAAATAAATAAATACAAATATATATAATAAAATGGTTAAAAATGAAAAATTAAAAAACGCATAAATAAATAAATAAATACAAATAATAATAATGATATATAACAGAATACAATAAAATAGAATAAAATAAAAATAATAACCAGAAAGATTAAAATTAAAATTTTCTTAAATTAAAATTTAAGTTTTTCAATAAACTATTATAACCTTTTTCTTTAATGTTATTTTAAAATTTTAAAATTATTTAATTTAATACTAATTAAATCTTTAAAATTGTTATTTTATTAATTTAATTTTTAAATTGAATAATCTGTAAAATAGACATATATATATCATGCTTGGTAAAATTACAGTAGAGATAATTACTAACGAGTAAATCCATTACGGAACTGAATTTTACCAAAGTTTTAATAACAACAATAAGGTAATACTTTTTCTTAAAGCTTAAAAATAAATTCTCATTAGTCGTGACTCGTGAGTGTTTGATTCGCAGTACATAATACTCCTCCTTCCACAAGAAAACCCGAACTCCGCGTCCCGCATCTAACTCGTCCGCGCTGCGATTGAGTCGACTCGAGAGCCATGGAAGGCCAAGAAGGAGCTCAACAACCACACCTAATACTCGCTCACAAGCGCTTCCTCCTTACTCATCCCGACGTCCAAGACATTGAGAAGGTCCGCCTCAAGGAGGAGGTCCTCGCCGCCGTTAAAGCCGATGGTAATTTCCGGCCTACGAATATTGCTTAACGCTAACTCGATTACTACTCGAATTCGATTTTCATTGGTGTGAAATTTTGTAGATATGGCGCCGTTTTACGAAACCCTAGTGGCCGACGGTTTAGTGGAGAAGGATCAGGGATTTTTTGATGCGATGCGCGCGAAGAACGAGGAGGAGATTAAAAAACTCGATGAGAAGTGAGTTTTATTTTCTCTCCGTTTGAAGTTTTGATGTACTTGTTTCTCTGTTTGGCTTGAAAACAAAAACTTTTAGAGCAAATCTGATTGGTCTTGTAATTTAGGTTAGCCAAATGAGTGTAACATTAGCATTGATTAAAAATAGAAATCAGTAATGGGATAAGATTTTTATTAATCTGGATAGAATTGAGTATGAAGAAGTACTGGAATTGGAATTGAGACGATATGGCTTGCTTCTTATAGATATCTGGATGGTATTGTTAATTTAGCTCAGGCAATAATTTGTTTATCGTTCAGTGGTTGGTCTGATGGAACGTCTGCTAGTCTCCTAGATTACTTAGGTTATTTAGATCCAGAAGGTTGGATGCCTGTTACATTTGTGGTGTTTTTCACTTTAACTATGGCCTTCCGTATGGCATCTTATAGGATTGCTGATGCCGAAGAAAACTTGGGTGAAAGTGAGGTTCGAGAGGCTCATTTGGCTAAGTCATTGTTCTACATCAGGATTGGTGACAAGGTGAATAGCTTACTACTACTTTGTCACGCCCTTTCTCTTCCTTTTATCTCTATTCTTCCTATCACATCTTAAGCATTTGTTCACTTTGAAACCCAGGAGAAGGCATTAGAACAACTCAAGACTACGGAAAGTAAAACAGTCGCAGTTGGGCAGAAGATGGATTTGGTATTCCATACATTACAAATTGGTTTTTTCTACATGGATTTTGATCTCATTTCCAAGAGTATTGACAAAGCAAAAAAGTAAGCAAGGACATCAATTTAACATTCATTTTCTCTATTTTTACAATCATGGAACTGCGTGTCTTGTTCTTTCTCATTTTTCAATAATTTGCCTTGATGGCAGCTTGTTCGAGGAGGGAGGTGACTGGGAAAGAAAAAATCGTTTGAAGGTGTACGAGGGCTTGTATTGCATGTCGACTAGAAATTTCAAGAAGGCAGCCAATTTATTTTTGGATTCCATATCAACCTTCACTACCTATGAACTTTTCCCTTATGACATCTTCATATTTTACACTGTTCTTACCAGCATTATATCATTAGATAGAGTTTCACTGAAGCAAAAGGTATACGTCGTGACTTTTTTCATTATTTATTTATTCGCTTTTCTTTCAATTAAATGGGTTGCTTACTTTTAATGAGTTGAAATTGACAACAATTGGCAGGTAGTGGATGCTCCTGAGATCTTGACAGTGATTGGAAAAATCCCACATCTTTCGGACTTTTTGAATTCTCTGTATGATTGTCAATACAAATCATTTTTCTTGGCATTTGGTAAGCAAAACTAGCCTTTGTATTGCAGTTCTAATGCACACATACATTGACTCTAGTAATAGACTGTTATACTTACATGTAATTGTTATGTTGGATGTAATAATTACTCCTTCCTTTTAGCTGGCCTGACCGAGCAAATTAAGCTGGATCGATATTTACATCCCCACTTCCGATATTATATGCGGGAGGTCAGAACTGTTGTCTATTCCCAATTTTTGGAATCCTACAAGAGTGTCACTATTGAAGCAATGGCCAAGGCTTTTGGTGTGACAGTGGAGTTCATTGATCTGTAAGTTGCATGATGGAGTTTATTTCATTTGGTTTCCGTTTTTACTCTCTCCTTCCCCGTTGAACTGAAAACATTTTTTTTTTTTGGCTTCTAGGGAACTTTCACGTTTTATCGCAGCTGGGAAGCTCCATTGCAAGATTGATAAGGTTGCAGGTGTTCTAGAAACCAATCGGCCTGATGCCAAGAATGCTTTGTATCAAGCAACTATCAAGCAAGGGGATTTCTTACTTAACCGGATCCAGAAGCTGTCACGTGTGATTGACCTGTGAAGTAGGTAGGAAAATATTGTGATTCAGAATTGGGGAAAAGTATGGAATTCTAAAGGAGATATGGAGCACATGGACTTTGGGATGAATTGCGTCCTTTCAATTGATATGACACTAGTTAAGTTCTCATTGTATTTCTACTCCAAATGTTTAAGAATTTAAGCACACAGATTTCCGGTGTACCATTTTTCCTTACAACTGTGTAATGTGATGATTATTTTGGACTGCATCAAGAACATGGTCTTGCCAGAATATTCGTTATTTAGAGTTAATGATGGGAACATTGTTATTCAGGCGCTGATTAAACTTCAGTTCCTATATTGATCTCTCATGAACAGTCCTTGGATGGACCTCATAGGCCCCTTTCAAAAGCCTCTTGCTTCCTACCTACACCACTTGTTCTCTCAACGTCACATTTACTGGGCCTCTTGTTTTCTTGAATCTGTTGGTTCTCCAATTCCCTATTAAAATATGCGACTCATTTCCTTGCTAATGGGCTATGTTGGTGTGGTCTTTAGGTCCGGCCTTTATTTAGGATGGTAGAGTTTTATTGTTTATATGCATAAAATGTGGTTGTGTGGCTGTGAAACCTGAAATATCTTTTCTCTTTGGGTCGGTTTTCACACTGCATTTAAGGGTCACGTGGATTTATCATCCGAATGCATTTATGGGAGGTGAACGTGACAGTTGACCGCTATCTGTCTCTTAAGTCTTAACGTTTCAATTCAAAGAATAGGATTTTGCTTTATTAAAGAAAAAGAAAAGGAAAACTGAACCAATTCTCCAGGACAGTTAAAAGTCTTCGTCCCATATAAAAAAAGAAAAACGTATTAGGGTAAATAAATAGAACACAAAAAAATCGTAGGAACCAAATTCCAGGATGTCACCCTACCCTGCCTCAAATTTTTACCGTCTACTCTACATTGTACAACTCTGATTGATACGATGGAGATTGAATGAGATGGAAAAACGGTAAAACCAAGCATGGTTCCATCACTTTCTGTTTTCGGAATACCATACAAACCTTTGAAGGCAAGCAACGAGCATCACTTAAAAAAGTTGCACTCCTTTCATTTTCAGACACAAGTTCACCCATTCGTTTGCTTTATCCTCGGTTTTCTTAGCCACAACTCATCTACACTGTTCTGTCCTTATCCTTCTCAGTTCTCACTCCACATATTCCTTCCCCACCATGCAGTGTTACTGCTCTGCTAGCTTACAAAGGCATGCAATACCCACAAACTGAATCGCTGAAAAAGAACTTGGATTTTGGTTCAATATGCTAACTCTTGACTTCAGAGAAATTCAAGATAAACTGTCCACTCAATTTAGGCCCTGGCAACGTTCCTTTCAGTTCTGGGTTCGCACAGTTGATATCTACACTGGCTATAAGGTTGTTGTCTGGCTATGTCTCTCTGCCTGTTTTTGGCGGGTTGGTTTCGTTGTTTGCTGGAATCGGTTAATTGGGTATTCTTATTGGCTAGGTGTTTCAACTTCGGGTTAGTTTCGTGAAGGATGCGAAAAAGCAGGATGAAATGTGGGAAAAGCAGCATGAGTTGGCTGCTGACAAGATTTATGCGACGTGTTCTGATCTTGGTGGGTTCTTCCTTAAGGTAATACTCCTTTTGAACTTAAACTAGATTTCTTCTTTTTCTTTCTTTTGCGCGTTCCACAAGCGGTCATTTGGTTATCAGTCTTCTGCTTTCTATCTCCACGATCATTTGTTCAATTGTGTGTTGTTCGTTCCATTTGACTTTGGCATTGATGCGCCGTTAGTTTTCTCATTTATGGGATCTATTAGTTGCCCAGGACTTCTACAATTGAAATGTTTTAGTTTTGTTCTTACTTCCGTTTTCTCGTCATTCTTCGTACAGTTTGATGAGTATTTTTCTTTCTCTGATAATATGTGCCAAGATAAATATTAATTGTTGATGACCATCAGGCTGCCCAGATAATTGGGAAGCCTGACTTAGCCCCAGCTGCATGGGTGAGAAAGCTTGTTCAACTGTGTGATAATGCTCCGGCTACACCATTTGATGCTGTTCAGCTCACGATTGAGAAGGAGCTAGGGAGACGTATTTGGGAAATGTTTGACACATTTGAGGTCGAGCCACTTGGTTCTGCTTCAATTGCGCAGGTAGTGACATTCCTTAAACTTTGACTAGAAAAGTGAAAATGTCAATGCTTCAGTTTGTGGCCTGTTTGCAAGCAATTCTAATTATGAAGGTAGTTACTGAGGATGATCAGAATTTAACTCATATTCCATCATGCAAGATTTGATTGCTGTAGTAACAATCCCTGAGATAGTTTTCACTTAGCAATCCGGGTGTTTTTCTTTAGCATCAATAGAAGTACTTCATTGTTTAAGCTACTTAGGTGGATGCCTATTTGAAGACGTTTCTGCAGGAAATGTAACAAGTTTCAGGGGGTTGCTTCTTGAATGATAAGATCACTAAGTTTGACTTCATTTCCTTGGGGAATTGCATTTAGAAATCTTGTGATAGAGATATTAACTTTGAAGTGCTTCTATGAAGTAGTCATGCCGAGAGTATATTTTCTTTGTCTTTGCTGTGTGATTGAATAAGAAATATGAATGAAGGAGTATGCTGACACTTTCTTTATCCAATTAGGTCCATCGAGCAAAATTGAAAGACGATAAGAGTGATGTTGTTGTCAAGGTAAATTTAATGGGTTGGGTCTCTTAACACTTCATAGCAAAATGTAAGTGATAAGCATTTCGTAATAGGTGCAACATCCTGGAGTTGAGAATCTGATGATGACAGACATCCATAACTTGCAAGCACTCGCTTTGTACATGCAAAAGACTGATATCAAATTCGATTTGTTCTCCCTGACTAAAGAAATGGAGAAACAGGTGCCTGCTATACGCAGTTTAGTATTTATATGGCTTGCACTTCTACCATTTATGATTTTTTAAAACCTTCTGCTTTGTTTTCCCCTTCTTATTCCACCACTAAATTGCATGAAAAACCAAAGTTGACAAAAGTAGAAGGTAGTAGTTGATCTGGCTTTCTGGACCTCATGTCTTAACAAAATTAGTAAATCAGTAGGCCTGCCTAATTGGATTATTTAACTAACAAGACAAATGAACTAAGGGAAACAATTAACCAAAGCTTAACTGCTTGGTCCGTTGTGTTTCATTTAACTTTGGCTTCCTTATATAGGTTTATTTAGTTAGAAATTATTGATTCTTTCTCTTAACTGCTTGTATCTTTAGCCACAAAAACTTTCTCTACTTAATTTTTTCTGTTGGAATTTACCATGAATAATGGAATTATTATCATTTTTAAATTAATACTGATGCCTTGTTATCTTTTGCTATTCAAGATTGGGTACGAGTTTGATTTTTTGAGGGAGGCCGATGCCATGGAGAGAATTCGACATTTTCTTTACAAAAATAACAAAAAAAGCCCTGTTTTGGTGCCAAGAGTCCTAAAAGAAATGGTCACCAGGTATCATGCCACTGATTCTTTCTAATAGTTGTACATGTAGACATCTGGTTCTGGCTATCAAAACAGAAGCCATAGAATTGTTCGAGTTGTGAATGCTGGTTCAACTTGTGCTAGATATATGCCCCTAAGGTCTCGTTTCTTAGTTTTCTACATCAATCGCCTCCAAGTCATATCATAATAAAATGAAAAATTCCGGCATTCTTTTACAATGTTTCCTACAAAAATGCCATAAAATTTGCTGTTTGTAACATTACCCTGATATTTTAACTTTCTCCTTTTATGAGATTAGGTGAGGCTGAGCTTGGTTGTCTGAAAAAGGTTGTTCACTAAAATGGGCTTTATGTTAACTAGATGGATCACTGGAATAAAGAAAAAGACTAATCTCATGCTTTTCCAGATAACCAAACAAAGTCAGACTTTTCTGAACGACCATCAAATATTGGTTCTGAAGAACTCCTCAACTAGAGACATTCAGAGTTTGTGTATGGGTAGAGAAGATATGTTCATTATAAGATCTTACTTCAAATGCTGTGCCTCTCTTTGTATATCTGCATTAAATGTCCACTAGTTAGGTACAAACTTTATTTCAAGGGAACATTTGATGTGTTCATTGAAGCTTTTTCTTTACCTGTTTGCCATATCAGTTAATGGAAATGCTTACTTTATGTTGCAAGTTAGATTGACAAAGTTATTTTCTTTTCTTATGAACCTATGTGCTCCATTTTGTCCAAGATTTGGGCGGTCATGGTGCCTTGTTAACTTCTTCGCTTCCCACTTTCTGTTCTGCAATAACCTTACAGCGGCAACTATTAATCTCTGTGTAGGCGGGTCTTAGTGATGGAATATATCAATGGGATCCCAATCCTGAAACTTGGTGATGAAATGGTTAAAAGAGGAATAAATCCTGACAGTAAAATTGCAGCAGCAGCAAAGCGGTAAGGCCCCCGGATAATCCTTGTGAAGTTGTTTGTGCATAGTCCTTTCTTACTTAACTGTATATTTTTAACTTCTCAGTCCTAATATCATTTCAATTGAAACGAAATTTGTTCAACTGCACTCCAATAGTAGTCTTTAGGTGGTTCTACTATATTTCCCTCCTCTCTCCTCGATATCCTAAATTATATCCATCTAACATAAGAAACTTCATATTTTGTTTGTTCAAGTGCAGGAACATACTTAAAAGTTTGTCACAAGCATATGGACAGATGATTTTGAAGAGTGGTTTTTTTCATGCAGATCCTCATCCAGGAAATATCCTGATCTGTAAAGATTCAAAGGCAAGTTGGCTGCTGGCTCTTTGTTTTATTTTTCTCACTTCCATTCTTCTTTTATAAGCTTTAGAACATCATTCAAAAGAGGACAAAAGTTGTGTTATCTTCCAAGCATCACTCTATAAAATTAACCCGTACATAATTGCATGAGTTTTTGTGTCTATTTAAAAAGTTACTCTAAAATTAATTTTTTGGAAATTACTCTGAAAGTTAATTGTTTCTTTTAACCTCATTTCAGGTCGCATTGCTAGACTATGGGCAAGTAAAGGATCTCCCAGATTCACTGAGGCTTGGGTATGCTGATTTAGTAATTGCTATGGCTGATAATGACCCTGCAAGAGCTTCAGAGAGCTTTAGGTAATGATTCTGGTATTTGCTTCTTCTACAGTCATCTAACAGTTGAACCCATCTGCCAATGTGATTTAAGTAATACTGATAATCACAATTGACTACATAGTGCCTCTTTACATGTGTCACTAATGACATCAAGTGGACTAAATTTTATATGGGTGACCACTGTAATATTGATGTTTTCAACAAGGTACCTTCTTAAGATGAATTTAGTTGTCAAGGTCTTTGTGCTTAAGATGAAAATGGATCTATTTCCTGTGTTACGCCAAGGGCCGCCCAATTGAATTCATGACATAGGGGTTTATGTTCACAAAATCAATACCATAAGGGTATTGTATTAACTACTAACCCAAATCTAAGTGGCAGGGTTGTACTTTAAAGCAATATATGATTGAACAACTTGGTGACCCGGGATGTTGTTTTTCTATGTTATTGGATCTATTGAATATTGAAAGAGACTATGAAATTACTGAAAAATAATGTAGTAAATATGAAAACACGCTTATATGCCACATTAAATGGTGCAAGTGTAGTACTTGGTAGGTTCTTTTCAGGTCGGATTATTTATATCTTGCGAATTGGTTGGTTTCTTATTATTTATTTATTTTGTTGATGTTAGTTACTTATCTTTCTTCAGGGAGCTTGGCATAGACACCTTAAGCAAATGTGTGAATGGGGAGCAGGAATTGCTTAAGCTGGCACAAACGATGTTTGACACCAAACTACCGGTTGGGGTAACAATGCTGCAACCATTTTCAGAGGATTCTTCACTTAAAAAGATTGCGGTTCAGGTAAGTAGCAGCCAGTTAGTGCATGAGAAACTCTCTGATATGTACTTCCTGTTGGTAGCTCAATATCACTTTGCATTTATTGACATGCCTTAGATAATTTAGTTTCTCAGCAACTATATATACAACTTCTAAAGTTAGATGAAGTTATAAAACTCAACTCTGATGTAACATGGTCCCTTTGGCTAGTTTCATAATTGGAGTACTAAAGAAAATTAGATGAATCTATGAAAACGAATAACTTACAAAATCGAAGCGGTGGAAACCAGGAAAAAACACAACGGGCAGTTTTACGATATTTGTAATGTTGCAGGCTTTCCCAGAGGAGCTGTTTTCAGTTCTTAGGACGGTGCTTCTGTTGAGAGGACTGAGTGTTGGTCTTGGACTGAACTACTCTTGTGCTGAACAATGGAGACCCATTGCAGAAGAAGCATTGTATAATGCTGGCAGGTTGAAAGGTGCTGCTTCTACACAACACCCTTCCCTACCTAAACAATCTCACACAAATCACATGATCCACCTGTTACTGTTAAACACCTAAATGTGCAATTTCTTCTATGCTTTTGCAGATACATATGCAAGGTCCAGAGTTCAGAAACGAGGCTTCCTCAGAAGATCACTTCGCAGGGGGTGATTGTTATGTTACGCATTTAAATCAATTAATGTTATAATTTTTCTTTTTTTGGTGAGGTAAATTAAATGTCAATTAATCGAGTTATTTGATATGAAAGTAATTCTTTTGTTAGAATGAGAAAGAAAAGGTCAAATCCTGGGTATTCAAAATTTACAGGCTGTTTGGAACCCAGTGAATTGAATTCATGAACGAATTGGATTCAATTACATTAATGAAATTGGAATTGAATACAATTTACACTGTTTGGAACAAATCCAGTAATATTAGAATTGAATTCAATTACACTGTTTGGAACAAATCTAGTAATATTAGAATTAAATTCAGTTTTTTTTTAATTTTAAAAATTATTGAAGTTTTTTTAATTTTATTTTTACTATAAAATTACATTTTTGTTAAAATAATTAACGATGAATTATGTGTTAACTAAAATGAATACACTCATGTATAAGAAAGAAAAATTATAAGTATTAAATAAAAAACTGTGTATAAAAATAAAATAATTTAGATTGAATTTTAAAATAATTATCAAATAAGTAATTTAAATTAAATTGAGATTAATTAATTTTGTTAGTAGCTCTTTATTGATTTACGTATGCTCGTCCTATTCACTTATATTTGGCCTGAAACATTCATATAATTTTTTAATTTTAAATTTAATGAAATTAAAAAATGTTAAATTATCAAAAAGTCTCGTATCTTTAATTCAATAAATAAAATTTTTTAAAAAACTGGGCTTAAGTTTAACCTGAGGCTCGATCAATCCGGACCTGATCTATTAACTTCGGGGCAAACCTATTTGTCATCTCTAATTAAAACTTTGAACTTTTTAATAATATTTGTGGTATTATAAGATTTTAAATCTAATTAACCCTCAATTTATATACATTTTTCATCAAATATACACATTTAGTTAACATCAATAATAAAAATATATGATAACGAGTTATTTGTAATTATATATATATATATAGTTATTTACTTAGGTGCATGAAAAATAAGAATTATAGATTTCATATCTAATGAATAATTGTTATTTAGTGGAACACAAATAGAACAGATAGAGGAAGATAGAGAGGAAAAAGATGCAAAAATGCGTTGCTGTGCATGGACGTTGCTGGTGTTGCGTTAACTGATGATTCGTGGGAGAAGAGCAACATCTGGTGGTGGATTGGTTGCTGTTGGGAGAATCGTGCTTTCGTCTGGTGTAGGGTTTGGGAGAAGAGTGTTGTTGGGAGAAGAGTGCTGTTGTAATGGTGGGAGAAGACGGGAGCAGTTGTTGGGGATAAATTCACGTGATTTTTAATGTGAATTCAACCCCTCAAGAGAGTGAGTTTTAATCCATGAAAGAATTCAAATCATGCTCTTTTTTACTGTTCCAAACAGATGAATTGAATTCAATCTCAATTCTAAACAGGCTGTTAATAACCAGAGAGTGGATTGTAAAAGTTAGACATGTGTATCGAAAGGTTAATAAAGCTACGGATTGACTAGCTAATTTTACCAGTTCTCTTGAACTTGGAATCTGTCAATTTCAAAACTCACATGTGGATTGTCCATCTATCCTTCTAGAAAATATATCTGGAGTATCCTTTTCCAAACCTGCAACTTAAAGTTTCATGTATTTATATTTTTGATATTAAAAAAAAAAGAAAAGGTCTGAATAGAACTTGAAGTTCTAGCGGTTTAGCTTGTTTTTAAGTTATGGTTGTTGAATTGGGCCTATTAAATGAAATTGGGCTTTGAAGTTATGGGCCCATAAACGAAATAATAGCTTCGTGTACACTTCCCGCTTTTCACCTTCAGTCCTCGCGCCATACTCCATACTCCATACTCCGTGCTCTCTCTCTCTATAAGCATATCCTGATCTATCCCTCGCTCTTAAGCAACAGTTCAGTACAGTTGACAAGAAAAAGAAAGAAATGTTTGGGAGGGTAAGAGTATCATCGTCTCCACCGGAGAGTTTGGAGAGGCTAACTACGAAGCTTCTCAAGGACGACTCTGTCTCCCTCTACGGTAATATACTTACTTCGCTGTTCTCCTCAGGTTGTGAATCATAGTTTCTTTAATTTGTTCTAATTTTTTGTGCGATGCAGAGTCAACACTGATTAAGCTGAAATTGGGTTCTAAGAAGAAGATGGATGCGGCGGATGTGGAAACCGTTTCGAGAAGCGACGGCGAGGAGGTGGCCGTTGATGCTGAAACGCAGCGGATCAGGACAATTCCTGAGATGTTTACCAAGTATGCGAATCAAGTGAATTCTTCTCCAGACGTTAATGAAACGACGACGGACAGTGAGTGACAGTTCCGCATTTATGTTTGTTTATTCAGTTCAAGCTTCTGTCCGTATTTCTCCAACTATTGAATCTTGGACGTTAAATAAACTTTGTAATCGCCACCAATTGAAAATGTCATGCTCTGTTTGATACCAGAATTATTCAAGTTCCAATGATTTATAATACAAAAATGTTGCCCAGAAGGGAAATTTCCACAGCTTCGTGCCTCTATATAACTGTAGATGCTTGATATTACTCTCTTATCCAATCTGCAAGGGCTGGTGTCCACTGACATACTTCACCTTCTTTGAACCAGAGAGCTGAACATGTTACAGAAAGCTAACTTAGTTACTCAACATAAGTATCAACCGTCTATATATGAACAATTTTTTAGATTCCTGATGCTTATGTCTTCAACTGAAACCTTAAATTTGTCTCTAAACTGCATATACAGCAAACTTGTTCAATGAAACTGGAACAAAACGTTGTTCGTACTATATGAAACTGGAAAAGCCTTGAGCCAAAAAAGACTACCTATTTCTCGCTTCCCATTTTCAGGGCTGTCACTGCCATGAACCACATTCCTGCAGAAATTTCCGTCATAAAAGTGATTAAGGTCTATAACAAAACATTTATAAACCGATATGGTGCAATATCATTGAGTAGTCAGCTTCCTAACCTTCCAGTTTGAACAGCCAGATCTCCTCTTATTGTGCCCGGTTCAGCTTGAAGAGGATCTGTAGAACCTATTAATTTCCGTGCCGATGCTACGACACCGACACCTTCCCAGGCCTGTTAACAAAACATTCTTGTCACTTTAACAACTGATTTAAGTAGTTAGATTCATAAATTTGCTCCATGGAAAAATCATACCATGCATACAACTGGACCTGATGTTATATATGTGATAAGTTTCGGGAAGAAAGGCCTTGATTTCAGATCCTTGTAATGCTCCTGTAAACAAAAGCAGAGTTAGGGTAATTTGAGGCTACAACATTTGCCAAAAAGGATCAAATTAACACTCAATGGACAATTTGACCCTTGAGGTTTTTAAATTTCACTCTCTGTATTCTCTAGGCATGCCATTTAGCATTTTCCCAAATAAGGGCTTAATTAAACTTTTGAAAAGAACCCTAAAAACTGTTCCATTACTGACTAATTAGGGTTTATCATGAAATGCAAATGAAACATCAACAAAGCACAAACCTCTGCCAACTCTTTAGGACACTGAAAAAGCTTCAGTCCAGTCAATTTAAATCCTTTCTTCTCAAACCTTGAGATTATTTCCCCCACCTGAGAGAACCCCAAAGAAAAAATGAAACCAGAGTAATCAAAACCTTTCTCCTTCACTAGAATTATACAATTAATCAAGTGGACATGCAACTTACAAGGCCCCTCTGAACACCATCGGGCTTGACCATAATGTAAGTCTGTTCAACCTGTTCCTATACATAAATTTACAGTCCTTCAGTCAGAAATTGCAAATGGAGCTCCACCAAATAGAAGCACAAGAAGCAAATAAAGATGAAAATGTCAAACAATTAAATGGGTTTAACAATTTCACAAAAGAAAGCTACAGTCAGCATCGGAGAAACTTTTTTTTTTTTAAAAAAAGCAGCCCAGGAAGCAAAACTTTGATGGGGAAGAAGAGAGTACCATGGAAGCGACTAAATGCTGGAGGAAGATGGGGGTCTTAGTGGACCTACGAGAGGTTTTGGCGTTAAGAGGACCTGATATGGAATAAGAAAATTGAGGGCAGTGCGAGTGAAATGCAGCTAAGTGGCTGAAACGGAGGTTAAATAGCTTCTTGGAGGAGGAGGAGGAGGCGGAGAACGCGCCGGTTAAATGGTTGGAAGGTCGGTGAGTAGTTGCTCGGGGAATGGATGACGTAGAAAGATGAGGTCTTGCTCCATTAAATACGCCCACTGCCTCCATTGTTGTCTTGCCTCTCCACTTTCTCAGTTCTCTATCAGCACAAGACCAGAAAAGAGATAGAAAGAGAAGTGGCCAAGCTGCGTTTCGGGTATAACTACCGTGTTTGGAGTTAACGAAATCTATTCCTTTTTAATATGTAAAAACAAACGTCTGTCTATCTCTTAAGTCTTACCAACCTCCACTCCAGTTTATTATCATTGATTCTTTCTCTGCCTTTTCTTAAAATAAATCTCAAAACCAAAACGCACGAACTTCCTAATTTTAAATCTTAAATGTTACATGGGTATTTTCTATTTTTAAAATATTATTATTATTATTTCATAATATTAAAATATTTTATTAATTTTTTTCAAATCATTTTTAACACATTATTATGAGATTGATTGTTAATAATCATATTTTATTATGTAATTAACTATAAAAGCCCTTGTAACTAGATTAACTTAATTTTAATAGTAAATTTTGTTAAAATGACTTGAAATTGGGTAAGAAGTCTATTTTGAAAATTTAGTGTTATAAAGTATTTTTAAATAATAAAAATATTTTTAAAAGATTGATTATATTTTAAATTAAAATTCTTACTCAATTTCCTAATAATAATCAAAAGTATTTAAAAATAACTAAATATACAAATTTTCAATTTATTTCAAGAGTTAATTATAAAAATTTCAATTTTTTTCTCAATTTTATAATACTAGCCTGAACTTTAAAAAGAGATGATAAAATAATCAAACTTTCAATTTATTGTAGAAATAACTTGATGTTAAGTTTTTTGTTAATGTCACTGAAATGACCTAAGAGAACTTATATCAATGATTGCAAATTAAGGATGGAAAAAAAGATATTTAAAGTTGGCGAGAGTTAGGGAACAAAAAGCGAGGGACTTGAATCAAATTTGTTGTATAAAGGATGAAGTAGAACGCGTGCTCGCGGATGAAAATAACATCATGAAAAGATGACAGAGCTACTTCAATAGGCTTTTTAATGAAGGCGAAGACAACAATATTTCTTTGAGTGATCTTAGGACTTTTGAGCAATACAATACCTTCACTTTTTGTAGGCATATCATGAGAGAAGAAATTAGAGGAGCTTTGAGGAAGATAAAAAGTAGAAGTGCATTAGGACATGATGATATACTCATAAGGCATGAAAGAGTCTAGGAGAAGAGGTGATATAGATCAAAGGGCTAGTGACGTGGCATCTTAAGTTAGCATCGATGGTCCGAGTGTTCAAGATAAGAGTTTGAGATCTTCAACTTAAATTCCACTGTCAACTTTTCAAAAGAGATATGGTTGTAGGTATTGTTGGACCTATGACAAGGGCTAAGACCAAAAGGATGTAAGGGGCTTTGAATAATTTAATTAAAGAAGCTCATTCTCAAGCCCAAGTCCAAGTTGCTTCAACTAAGGAGTCCAAGCAAGTCTACTTAATAAGTCTAGGAGAAGTTGGGCCAACCTAACTTGACAAATAAGGCCCATGATCGAATTTTCTATTAGTAGGTTTCCTTGTTTGTAAGGGACAATTGACCAAATCCTATAAGATCTCTTATTTCCTAAAAGTTAATTTCCTAGTAGGTTAAGTAATTTAAGATTAGTAGGTTTCCTTGGCCAAATTCTATAACATCTCTTGTTTCTTAAAAATTAGTTTCCTAGTAGGCTAAGTAATTATAGGTTTAAGATAATTTCTTTTCCTTAATTTTCAGTCAACCCTTTCCTATATATAGGGACGTGCGGCTATCATTGGGGGACACAATTTTATGACCTTATTTTGCGAGGTTTATACTTATTATTATTCTTGTTGAATAATAAGAATGCATTGCACGATTTTCATGCTTTGTATGCGACTTATCTAATTGATTTTGTTTCATTAATTAGTGGCCTTGTTATTTATTGTTCTTCTTTCAATGTTGTGTCGTTCAATTTATAATTTGTTTGAATTGGGATATGCATGTTCTTGAGGGCTGGGTTATAAATCTTTTGAAACAAACTTTGTTCTTCTCTTCTTAAGTGGTGAATCAAGAAAAGTCTTAGGTAAGCTTTTTATATTCAACAATTTCATATCAAAAGGGTCTTATTTGGTTAGCTAAGCTTTTTAATTTGATCCTCAAGTTAACCAAAATGATAAGTGGATACTTATCACACTAATCCCTCTCTATAAGAACAAAGGAGAAATCTAAACCTATAACAATTATAGAGGCGTCAAATTACTCAGTCACATCATGAAGTTATAGGAGAGGGTGATTGAGAAGAGAATGAGATAGGGTACACCTATTTTGGAGAACCAATTTAGTTTTATATCAGGGAGGTTTATGACAAAAGCCATACATCTCTTTAGACAATTAATGGAGTATTATATGGATATACAGAGGGACCTGTACTTGATTTTCATTGATTTAGAGAAGGCTTATGTTAGGTTACCTAAGAAAGTCATATGGAGGTGTTTAGAAGCTAAAGGAGTTCACGTTGCCTATATACGGGTTGTTAGGGGTATTTATGAAAGTGTAAGGACTAGAGTAAAGACGACAGAAGGAGATCCATAATATTTTTCTATCAATATCGAACTACACTTAGGATCTTATTGAGCCTTTTCCTGGTTATAGTAATTATGGATGAGTTTACTAAGAATATCCAAAGGGATGTGACTTGGTGTATGTTGTTTGTCGATGATATTGTTTTAGTAGATGAAATAAAAGAGAATGTTAATAACAAGC
Organism: Erythroxylum bequaertii; assembly: GCA_024520955.1. Taxonomy (NCBI): domain Eukaryota; kingdom Viridiplantae; phylum Streptophyta; class Magnoliopsida; order Malpighiales; family Erythroxylaceae; genus Erythroxylum; species Erythroxylum bequaertii. Next base: position 68,752,118 of record JANIJF010000006.1, read on the forward strand.
TAGAATTTTAGAGGTATACGCTAGAGTCTAAGAGCTTTAAATTGAGCAGGACTAAGACTGAGTACTTAAATTGTAACTTTTTGGGTTGTAGGCCTGCATTTGATATGGAGATCAAGATTGGTACTGAAGTTATACCACAAAAGATGTTTTATGTGACAACAAGATACCGCTCAAGCTAAAAGCTAAATTATACTGGTTAGAAATTAGGTCGGCCATACTTTATGGGGTAGAGTGTTGGCCCATAAAATAAGCGCATAGTCATAATTAATGGTGACGGAGATGAGGATTCTCTATTAGATATGCAACTTTATAAGAAGAGATAAGGTCAGTAATAAAGTCATAAGGGATAAATTAGGGGTGGCTAACATTGATAGTAAAATAAAAGAGATAAGGCTTAGGTAGTTCAGACAATGTTAAGAGGAGATATATTGACATCCTTGTGAGAAGATGCAAGAAATTTGTAATTAGGAATAATACGAGAAGAAAAAAAACCCAAAAAGAATTAAGGGAAGGTGATTAAGAATGATATAGCCATACTAGAGCTTATAGAGGACTTGATAAAGTAACTATAAATACACGTGCCCCAAATGAATTGTTTGTCATGCATAAACCTCGATAATATCTTCCTAAGCAATATGGTATTCCTAGTTTGAATAGAATATATCCCCCTACCTCCCTGTTTTCTTAGATTGCAGACTGCCCTCCATTTCATCTTGGTTTAATGAGTTCCCTCCATTTTTCCAAACCACAAGAAGTTGTTAAATATCTTTTCTATGGTTTTTATGATAGACCTGGGGAAAGTCAAATGAGCAGCTCAACATATATTGATAGAATTAAAAATAGATTCAATAATTTGAATTTTCCCTATTGTTGAAAGGTGTTTGGACCTTCAAGAAGAGATTCTGGATTGAATTTTGTCAAGAAGATATGCAAAGTCCCTTGATTTTACTCTACGAGAGGAGATGAAGGTGCCAAGATATGTCATTGGAAGGTTCTATTACATAAAACCAGTGATATCTCCAATCTATTATTGTCTATCAACGGCACTCCTTGAAAGATAAATGTAACATATCACTCCCAAAAAGCATATGCCCGACGTACCGAAGGATATTCGGGAACATGCTCTACGAAAATGACACGATAAGATGGTTAAATCAATTCATTTTACATTTTAATC
>JANIJF010000006.1:69266892-69277157 GCA_024520955.1 Erythroxylum bequaertii
CCTATGAGAAGGTTAGAATAGTAAATATGAGTGTTCAATGAGAGATAAGAAATGCATTTTTGTGTTCATGCATAATACGTCATACATATACACGTAAATAGTGAAATTGTTGCACATGAAAATAATTGTACATGCATTTATGAATAATTCCGAGTATAATTGAATTGAATTGTTTTGAAAATATTAGTGATTAGTGGAAATATTATATTTGGGAATGTTAGTGAAATTAGGAGTTATTTTTGAAATTTATGGAGTATTGTGAAAAAAATAGGGAACAAGCAATCAAAAAGATTTTGGAGATAACTGGATTGTAAAGATGAGAGTTAAAGAGTTTAGTTTAAAAGGAACATGGTTAGAGTTTAGACCATAGGAAAGTGACAAGTGTCAAGTTGGTTTTTGGTACCTCTGCTAGATGTAGGTTATTGTTCTCTGAGAGTTGAAAGGATAAGTTTTATCCGAATAATTTCTTCACAATCACATTCTTCAAAATTCCTCCCAATGCACAGAGTTTTTCTTCAAACACCTTCTAAGAGATTTCTGTGTTTTTCCATTTTCCTAAACAAATCCCACCTTGTAAATCGTTTCTTCTGCCTTAAGAAAAACCAGGAGTTGGTTAATGTTCACAGTGGTTTACGTATTTTGTATGGAGTTAGGGCTTGAAGATAGTTGAAGCTTTTAGAGTCTTCAACAAGTAAGTAGTGAATAAAATTGTTAGAGTTGTGGAATTTTGAAATTGAGTTGATGAATTTCTTTTGAGTGCATGATCATGACATTTACGTATATTTATATTCTTGAACACTGTGTTAAGGGGATGCAAATTATGATATGGTGTTATTTAGTTTTTGATGGATTGTCAGTTATCAGATGTTGTGGAAAGTGATTTTGGAATTAGAAATAACATTGAGATGGGGTGTAAGGTTAGTGTAGAAGATTAAAGTTGGAAAGGTAAAACATGCTTTGTTTCTTCACTAAGCATGTATAAATATATAGGTGTTTATTCGAGAGTTGAGGAAAACTTAAAGATGTAAAAAAAAAAGGTTTTTGAGTTTAGGAGTATAGATAGTATCGTTTTAGGTTGACTTTTGCTTCGTTTTAAGTTGACCGTCTGTATCGTCTTAGGTTGACATTTGCTTCGTCTTAAGTTGACCGTCTGTATTGTCTTGGGTTGACTTCTGCTTCGTCTTAAGTTGACCATCTGTATTCGTCTGTAATGATGTCATATCGTCTGTAAAGTTGTTTCATCTGTAATGATGTCATATTGTTTGTAAAGTTGTTTCGCCTGTAATGATGTCATATCGTCTGTAAAGTTGTTTCGTCTGTAAAGATGCTTCATCTGTGATGAAGTCATTTCACCTTAAGACTTTGCATCGTCATAAGTTGACTCCATTACTCAGCTTCTTGCATTCGTCTGCTTTTGGCCATTCGTCTGCTTCGTCTTATGTGGACAAAACCTTGTTTGATTCATTCAGCCATAGCTTTGTCATCCGACCTTTAAATGACCTGATTTTTGAAGCGTTAGATTCATAACTCATTTCTCTATCTCTCCATAGAGATTATACCTTTTGTTTTTAGACTCGAAAAAGATTATTTTCTAATCAAAGTAAGGGTATCTATTAGAAGAGCATGAACTGGATGTTTTACTGAATATGTTCCTGTATTTTGATGATATCTTGATCTGTAAGATTCCAAATGAGATGTTTTTTAATTTGGTGTAAACTAAAGATATAAGCCTACAAATTGTCTCAAAAAGTCTAATTTTGATTCATTCTCTAAGATATTGAATTTCTGGATGGAAGTTGTACATAGTACACTGTTTTTGGATATGGACAACCCGATAATGTTTGAGGCATATCTTCCAAATCACTAAAGCAAATTGAGTGATTTTGGTGCCAATAGAAACTTAAAACATTGGAGAATAACTTTCTAGAGGAAGTGTTACCTAATTTTTTCATTTACCTTATTAGATTTAGTATGCAAAGTTGACCCGTATGTATATGAGAAGAAAAACCCGAAGTGGTCAATGAAGTAACGAAATTGTTTTGACATTGCTCTATTAAGGTTCAAATCATAAGTACCTATGTTATTAATGAGGGTTTGATATTTGAATGATTTGATCATAAGGATCCCAATAAAGTACCCCGAAATTGTCATTGAACATACATTATGCATATTTCATATAAGTAGATGTGCATTAAGAAATATTTATACAATTGTGCAAAAGCGTGATATTTGTAAATGCGCTTTGTATGATATAGAGGAGCCAAGTGGACGCTAGACGAACATTGTCGGACCATTCAGGCAATAACATATTGGAGTGTTTTGTGAGTCAACCTAGATGATTTCCTATAATTGATTTGTTTTGAATTGATTTGATTTTATTTGTTAAACTTCCATATTAGTGAATTGTTTCTGAATTTCGAACCTGAAATTCGAGGAGTTTAATAGTTGGGCATGTATTGGAAGTGCTTTGATTTGATATAAATTTCTGAATGACATTTGATTTTCAACGAAAGTTGAATGCCGAACTTAGGTCCGATGATTATGAGCTTTGTTTGAGCATCATATGTGATTGTGATATATGACATATATGTATTTGATGCATTTTATAAAATGCATGTTCAGATAAAGACGTTGTGACTTGAGTTGCCAGTATGAAGCGCTTCCACGTAGAGCTTTGCTATGTGATTTCTGATTCTGCAAGATTTTGTGTTGACTGAGCCTTATGGGTCAGTATTTGTATAAGTTTGTGATAAGCACTCGGTCACAACAATAAGAACGAATGTGAGTCTCATGCATAGAGCATTCATATAAGATTGAAATTCATGAATGTTTTTCAAAGTTGTATTGAATGACTGTATGATATGCCATGTTATATGAGTATTTGAATAATAAATGTATGTTTAGAATGACTAATATATGAAGTGTGCATGTGATCTGATGAAATCATCAATGATGGTTCACTCATTAAGTTTGCAAAACTCATCAAAATTGCAATGTGAATTTTCAGGTAAGAGACAAGAGACCTAGTGCTTTAGACAGGACTAAAACGGCCCTTTGGATTTGTTATGGCTCAAAGGTCTGTCAGCTGACACCAGAAGTGCTGTAGCATTTATTTTGTAGTTTTGTTAGAACCTATAAGAGGTTTTGTAAATATTTGTATGACAGAATCAATGTAAGAATTGTGAATGAATGCAATCAATGGTTTTAAAATTTAGTAACTTTTGAGTATGTTAGAAGATGCCATGTGTAAGTTGGATTTGCTTTTGCTCCAACATAGCATTATCATAGGGTATGTACTTAAATGTCCTTTGGGTATTCGGGTATTTGCCTTATGGTAGTGGGATGTTGCACCACACGTGCAAGATCTACAAGTAGAATAGAGAGGGATACATAAGAAATGTTAACTCCTAAAGAGCGTAAGCATATTTACAACAGAACTTAAACTTTTGAATAATTTAATTGAAATATAATCCTAATTTCAATTAAAACTATAATTAGTTCTAATTAAATATCAATTTGGCTTAGATAAGATCTAATAATAATTGCTTTTATTTATCAAATATATTGTCTTTTATTATAAATTTTTTAAAACTTTATAATTAAGGCCAACTTAAACAAATTACCTTTTTTCTTTTCACCTGTTCTATGTGAGTAATCCATTAAGGTCCTAAATATATTGGTAATATATATATATATTATAACCCTAAATTATATTTACGATTATATAAAATAAACTCTTTTAATTTATCTTTAATTCTCTAATTAAATAATTTATATCTATAGATCAAGAATGTCTTTTGTGATACATCATGACCTCCGAAGTACTAAGAATGTCAAAATAATTTTGACTAACTTTTCTTGTATACTTTTTTTTTCCCATATAATTCAATCATTTTATCGTATAATGTTTTAATAGATATAGAGGATGAAATGTGTACTCTATTTGAATCCAATCATATTAGATCTTTATCATTAATAACTGATAATTTTGAAGATATTTGAAAATTATTTTTAAAATATCATACAACATTGGCCAAGGATTTCTAAATTAAATCTAATCAAGAAAAATAGAATATTCTTCCTAATTACTTTAGGGAAACAAATCATATATTAATCATTTAACTACCTCTGAATCATCCCACTCTCATAGGTCACATACCCGACATTCCGCAGGATATCCGAGTACGTACCCCACAAGGGTAACATGTTAGAGCAGTCACGTCATTAACTTAATTATGGCATCATCATTAAAACATAAATATCACAATCTTTAAAAACCTCAATTCTTCATTTTCATCTCATAAAATCGAATAGACATTGTAGCATTACATACTTCATCCTTATATACAATATCGAAGAGCTTTCAAAGTCTACAACTCTATTATAAAAATGTGTTACATGCTATATGAATGAGGAACTATACAAAATTGTATCTAAATCCTTCAGTCTTAGCTAATCGACCTTTGAGCCATTTTTTCTATCCAAAAGCAGTACTAAATCTCTTCTAAGTTGCCTTGGAAACTAAGTCCACTCTCTCGCACCTAAAAAATCAACGTTGCACTTTTGACGAGTTTTGTCAATTCAGTGAGCTACCCATCATCGATGACTTACTTATAACACATAACACATATAGTTCATGTTTCAAATTGAAAAACAATTCATGTCATCATATAATGCACATCTTTCACTAATTATCAAAAAGCACCATACAACACTTTGTTTGCTTATTCACTTTTTACATTCATAACGGTTCATAAATTTCAATTTAATCATTCATATAATGCATTATAAACTATATATGCAATGCTCATGAGACTCACTTTCATTTATTACTTTGTTATGACCGAGTGCTTTTTTCACTATCCCATATCTATTGTGGATACTGGGCTCATAAATAACTATCCCTTATCCATTGGAGATATAGGGCTTATTATACATAAGGAGTCAGAGGCTCTTACCACATTTTGAGCCTTAAGCCCTTTCTTCGTTGGCGACTCCGGTCACAACTACCTTTATGATATCATGCATTCATGTAGTGAAATGCTTCATATGTATCCAATCATTCGCTTGTGCTCAATTTTCTTTCGCATTCACATTCACCATCGGACCCTGATCCGACATTCAACAATTAAGTTAAGTATCACATATTCTGTTAAATTCACATACAATAAGCACTTCAAATATATTATTCAAACATCAAACACCCTGGACATTCAATGTCTAGAATCAACACATTAATATCACATAATAATTCCATTCAGAATTTAAATAAAATAATAAAACAATGTGAGACCATCTAGGTTACTCATAATATGCTCAAGATAGCTATTGCCTCGACGTCCTAGCAATGTCTAGATGTTGTCGCTTTAATTGTTCTTCTATATCATACAATACATACAAATTTACACTTTACTAATTTGCACATTTTCATGAATACTCAATCATATACATATGTATATGTGATATGTATAATGTATGCTCAATGACAATCCTAGGTATATTTCCTTAATTCACATCTTATGACCATCCATATATCATATATTATGAAACTTGATTATCATCAGTTTATCAATCATCTATTAATGAAACATATATTTACCAATCCTTTCCTAGCATTATACATCTACATAATTTGTCAATTCTCATTCTTTCATTCATACCTAATTCATATTATTCATAAGAACACTTTTATATCATTAACAACTCATAACTTCCAAATTGAGATACATTAATATCAAGTCAATCCATTCTTCAATTCTAATGTCAATCAACAGACTAAACTTATCAATCACTTAAGTTCTTATTTTACCAACCATCTTGGTTCATTTCAAACCTCAATTAAATAAAGCACCAAGCTAGGGTAAAAAGACAGCAGTGAATGATCGTGCAACCACTAAATAATTCCTCTCTATCACAATTGTGCAACTACCTGATGTTTCCTCTCTTTCATAATCATGCTTGTGCATGATCATGCAACTTTCTGATGTTTTCTCTCTGTCATGATCGTGCTTGTTCACCATCGGGCACTACTTGCTGATATAGAAGAATGTTCAGTGGAAACGTTATAGCTAACATATTCTAGCCATTTCATCATCATTTTCATCCTAGTTCATCTCTTTTGCTTAGTCTATCATTTCTAGCTTATGTCCTCATTATTTCCTCTTCATTCCTACTTTAATTTCAATCACAAATAAATTATATTCTATGTTTGATCATAACACCAAAAATAGAACATCTACATATATATATATACACATTCATCACCAATTTTTTGCACATGCTCAACTTTAATCTCACATTCATTTTACTTCTAACTACCACCTTAAATCTTCCCATTTCAAGACACCACATTACTTCCTTTCTTTAGCTCTAGACGCATTTTAGTTCATCTCCAAAATACCCAAAGGGATCCACGTTAATAAACATTGAAAACATAACAAGAAACATCCATTTACCCATCAATTTTTTCTGCACTTTTTCCTACCCCATTTTCAATGATATTTCTATTTCAAACTCATCTCTACCACAACTTATGAAATATTGATCATCATAAACACAAAAACAAGAGATCAATATGTTCATTTCTTTACCCACGTTCCAACATATATAAAACACCATTTATGATTATTTAACCTCTAACTATCTTCATACATGTTTTATCCAACAAATCATGAAGAACAATATGATACTTACTTGATAAAACTTCAAACTCTTCAAAATCACATGAACCCTAGCTTTCCATGGCTCACACGATCATCATTATTCAAATGAAGAAGATAAGAAAATGATAGTAGCAAAGAAGGATGAGAGCAAGGTTTACGTTGATAGGGCAAAAAGAGACAATCGTAGGTAAAGAAGATCGAAGAAGATGAGAAGAGATATTAACAAGAGATTAAGTAATTAATAAAGTGAAAGACCAATTAAAGAAAAGATACTCCGTCACTCGGGAGAGTTTCGTGGGTTATGGCATATGGTATGGCAAGTGACACTTTTCACTTGCCACATTTCACTTTCTCATGGTCTCTTCTTGGTCTTTTATTTAACTAGTCCATTTGTCTCCAATTGTCTCTCAATTTTCAATGACATCTGTCATTAAATCCCAATTTCATTTATAAAAATTTCCACTATCATTTGACTCTTATTTCTACTATTTATCAATTGTCTTGCCACTTGGTATTTTTCTAGTCCAAAAATACTCATCATTTCAAAAAATATTCCAAATTTCACCAAAAATTCTAAATCAATAATTATACTCTCCAAATCAATTTTCAATACATATAATCCACAATTCTCAATCTAATCACATTTATAAATCAATTATACCAGAAAATATCAATGAATGCATGTACAGTCATTGTAATATATGCAATTATCATATTCACGTGTATGTATGCTAATGATGCATGAGCATTAAATGCATTTCCTAATTTCTCAATAATATCTCTCATATTCAGTATTTTTGGGTTCTAAACCTTAATATGGGGAAAACGAGATGTTACACTTCCGGACACAAGACATAGAGAAGTAATTTCTTGGTAATGTCTCCTAGAGGTACACAGTCTCTCCTAATGTTGAGACAAGTGCCTTAATGAAAGAATTATTCTCCATAAGGTATACAGGAGAAGGGGGAGTAATGGAGTACATATCAAGAATGATTCATCTTCACAGTAGATTAAAGATGTTGAATATTCCTCTTCCTGATGTCTTCATAATTCACCAGACTTTGAATACACTCCCTCCAGAGTTTAGTAATTTGTTGATGACACATTATTCGCAGGATGAGGAACGAGACTTCAATGCTTTGATTGCCCATTGCGTTGCTAAGGAGGAGAAACTCAAGCTTGCTACTCCTACAGCCCTTGAAGCAACTAAAGGGAAGGCAAACATGAAGCCCACTAAAATCAAAGGTAGAAAGACTTAATCTTCTCCATATACTAATGCTGGTCCAGTACAAGCAAACGTTCACATGACACAAAGAAGCCAACAGTATGAGGCCTAGAAAGAAAGACTATGACCATCAGATAACCCCTGGGCTTATCAATTTATAAATCTAATTTGCGATAGTCGCATTAAGTATTTGGTGGCTATATAGCGGAACATCTGATCATGATGCTTTCACAATGCAGTGGTTCATATCCAAGATAAAGCTAAATTAAATGGAAGGAGGAACTGATGGTTGACAGCAGTGAAGAAGTGGATGAAATATTTGTAGGGGAATGTATGAGCTGAACCTTGCAACAAGGTTCATTTAATTTTTTTACACGACACATTTTATATGTAATCTTTGGATCAATTTTGGACAAAGAAGGTTGACGTTTTGTATTTAATGCTTCTGTTGTATAGTTGGTATTTAATACAAAACATAATGGTACAATTTTCTTGTCATATGGTTTGTATAGAATGTATCTTACCCCGAATTAGATATATGCTTTTTCGTATCTTGCTAAACAAGTCATGAAATGAAGGACCCTGAGTCATACATGGTGTGACATATAGTTTAAGCCACATTTCCAGAGCTAGGGCTTATTAAGGAAAGCATTCTCTCAATTCTTGATTACGATGATCTGGGGAACATGTGTTGACTATTGCAGGGGTAAGTTGACTAATAAGGAAGAAGGGTTAACTCGTGTTTCTGACTTGTTGAGTCTAATACATACAGATATCAGAAGACCTTATATAGTTGCATTGTGTAATTTCAAATGTATTCTGACATTTGTTGATGATTATTTCCATTACATTTATGTGTTCTTGCTTAAAGATTAAAGGTTGAGAACCAATTGGAAAAATCCATTCAGTGTGTTAGATCTGACCGTGGAGGAGAATATCATGACAAACATGGTGTTTCAGGACTTAAAAAGATTCATTTTCCAAATATATGGAATCAGTTGGAATAGTGACTTAGATCACTATATGCTGGGTAGTCTTGAGGAAAATGGTGAGTTGCCGAAAGGCATAATCGCACCCTAAAGGACATAAAGAAGTCAATGTAGAACAGGACTAATCTACATGATTATCTAGAAGTATGAAAACCCAGCCTTGTAAACATTCATGTATAAGGCTGCCCTACCGAGGTAGTATAATCCTTATAAAGAAAAATTGCATGCTCATTCCATTCATTTCTATTTAGTAAAATATCCTGACCACTTTAAAGCTACAGATATTACTGTAGAGAAGGAGAGACCAGAATAGTAAAATCACAAACAGCTAAGTTTCTAGAATACGATGTCTATGATGATAGTGGGCCTTTTGACCCTTTGGATGATAGCAGGGTGGATACTACAGTTGGATCTGGTAGATCTAGGTCTTTGTACCGTACCTGTACAGGAATAAGAACTCATACCTATACACGCAGAGGTTCCTAGAGATACAAGATATAATGTAGTTATGAAGATGTGCCATAGTTAGATGACTTGTTATCCTATTTGATTACATAGTCTATTAGGTGAACTGGACTATGATATTAGACATGTTACGAATCCAATTGCTTTTAAAGAATTTGTTTTTGAACCCAATGCAAAATTGTGGTGGGTTGCAATGACTGATGAGATGTAAGCCATAAAGCATAGTAAGGTTTAGGAGCTAGTTGATTTCATAGCAAAACTGCAAAACCGTCAGTTGTAAATGAAGTTTTAAGACCTAAATGATTTCAGGATAAAGTTCAATGGTTTATGGGCTTGCTCAGTTGCCGAATGGTTCACTCAGGGAGAAATGTTGAATTTAATGTTACTTTTTCTCTTGTATCCTCGAAGGATACATTTTAAGTGATTATGACAATTATAGCTCATGATGATATAAAGTTACATCAAATGGTTATCAAAACCTCTTTCCTGAATAAAGAACTTTATAAAATGGTCTATATGGTACAACCTGAAGGATTTTAGGATCCAGATGGAACTGACATGGTTTGCGCGTTATGTAGATCAATATATGATTTACATCAAACCTCCCAAAAGTGATACCTTGCATTTGATGAGATTGTGACCTCTTTCGGTTTCATGAAAAATAAAGTTAAAAAGATGCTTGTTGATACAACCAGCTTTTGCAATGGAGTTCCACGCCTTACATGTCAACCTGACAAGCTACATATGCCAAGTGGTCCAATTATAATGCAACAAGCTTCAAGACTTAAACAAGCAATGCAAGCTTTTGTTCAAGCCCAAATCACAAGGTAAGTACATGAGGAGGCCGAAACATCTATGGAGGAACACCAAGGCACGCCCAAGCTTGTGATTTTGTTAGAGGAGGCGTTGGAAGAGGCTAGTACT
>JANIJF010000006.1:69386944-69397443 GCA_024520955.1 Erythroxylum bequaertii
ACATAAAGATCCTACATTATTCAAATCAATATTTGTTTTACTAGTTGATCAACAAGTTGCCAATCCTGTGCAAAATTTTGGATAAGAAGATGCTACATCTTTCAAATTGTCTTTTTAACCTAGAGGCCTTAGATTCAAAGGTTAATCTAGCATTACATTAAGACAGTTACAAGCTATAGCAACTAAAAGGAAATCAACAATGGGAGCAATAGCAAAGATATTGACCTTCCAAATAGTTAAACATGCTTAGCGATGGTTTATATTTTGGATTATACTTTGTGTTAAACCAATAGCCATGGATTATACTTTGTAAATATATTTCAGATTATACTTTGTGTTATCATCTCCCAATTGGTATTAGACTTGGTAAATTTTGGATTATGCTTTGTGTCAGTCACTTTATTATTTTTCCTTGAAAGAGATATTGCTAGTTGTATATATGATATGCAAGTGGAGAAGAATATTTTAGCAGGCATAGGTTGAATATGAGCGTGAGCATTATCTTGAATTGCATTACTTAAATTTTCTCTATGGAAAATAAAATTTCCAATGAGATCACTTTATTGAGCAATTAGAATCTTTAAAAACAATAAAATTTAACATAAAGGAAAAGAAATCACAAAGAATATAAAATCTAAATTTTTATACATTATAAATTTCATACTCCCATACATATGAAGACTGAACTAAACCTATTTTGAAACCATATAAAAGATGAACAATGAAACTAAAATTAAAATGAAGCCTAATATTATATTTAATAACATCAAATTCAACACTTTCTTCTCCTTCATCAACATTTCAATGTCTTGCTTCATAATTTTCATTTGCTCATCAAGTACCTTCATTTCTTCTAAACTTCTCATTTATTCAACCACCTTAAGTATATATATTTCTTTCTTGAACTTATGAATAATATAGACAACTCTATCATGAAATTGTTTGTTGTATTACTAGAAAAGCTTACAATTACTAACTAGGTAATTAGGACATCTAAAATATCTTGTCCAAGATTACTATTGTTGCTTTATGAAGTCGTTAAAGATTCTTTTAACCCATAATAGCAAATCACTTTTAGCCCATTATTATAGATAGAACTACTAGAGTCTTTAAATTCCCTTTACAAAATTACATAAGTAAAATAAATTGTATACATTAAAACTTGTTTGTATTACATTATTTATCAGTACATGACTTCATATAACTTACTTGCATTGCACGAAAAAAATTCCTCTATTCAAGGAATGTAAATAGCATTGGTTACAAATAGAAACTAAAGAAGATAAATAAAACACAATGCAAAAAGGAAATAACACTAGATATTTTCCACATTTCATGTTGCATCTCTAGCACTGTAGCACAATTCAAAAACTTCCCTCAATTTTAGTTCTCAAATCCCTCCCCTCTCTTGTTTACAATTGACAAATGCATAAAGGTCACCTATGCAACATTATGATACAATGTGCTCTATAAGCAATTTGATAAGCAATATGATCAATGCACATGTAATTGTTCCCCAATCGCACCATATTGTAACTATTGAATCAAAAGAGAGAAGAAAAGGAGGCGTGCATGCTCATTAGGTTTCCTACACTACTAGCCAATCAACACATGTCATTCACGTATCTTTAAGGATAAAGCTGAAAGGACAACAAATCTTTTATTCATAATCTGTGGTACCTCATCAAAATGGAGTCAATTGCTTTATTTAGGACAAGTCTTTCAACAACTTTCATAAAAGTACAACTTTAAGTTGAGATTGTCATCCCAATAAGGACAATGCTCCTACAATTATCACTATCAATTTAGAACTTAACTCTTCCGCTCTTAAATAACTAGTACATAAAACCATGCAATTTTATATCAATTATGGCTATCAATTTGCAATCTTTTTTATCCATTGCTTACAAAATTGTATGCATAATTTTTCCTTTACATACAATGAACAAAAGAGAAATTGATCATCAAGAACTCTGTATAGATGATTAAAAGAGAATTTCCTAACCAAAAAAGACCAAGATTTAATGTTGAGTCCAAACTAACGTGCATGATGTTGATCAGTGATAGAGAATAAGAGACGAGACATCACTGGACATAGAGATGGCAACTGGCTCTAAGCCTAACCCAAAGTCAACTGACTAGGCTCGAGTTGACAGGACTTCAGGCCTAGTTTTTCTGAAAAAATCAAACCTCAGGTCAGACTGAAACTCGGGCTCGGGCCTAATACCTCAAGCACAATCAGGCGGCAAGGTGATGCAGCAAAGGAAAGCTATGCAAAGAAGCAATCTGAAGCAGATAAGCAATGCGTGGCGGAAACAAGGTGATAGAGAGAAGTAACCACGACAAAGAGAAAATTAAAACACAAAAGCAATGTAATATAGAAGCAAAGCAGCTATGCATAAACAAGCAGAGAACTAGACCCACAACGTGCACAGAAGTAACTTAAAAGGTAGAAAAAATGTGAGAGAGAGGCACAGAAGAAGCGGAGAAAGGAATCAAAGCCATAACGTGCAGAGAAGCAACGCATAAAAAGGAGAAAATTTATGAAACATAAGTATAAAAAAAAGACATGCAAATGATAGAAATGATGAATTGGTGATTTTGGGAAATTAGGGTCACATAAGATGTTAGAGAATTTAGTTAAAAAAGATTAATTAATTTAGCTAATTAAGCTTGTGATTAATACAAATTAAGCCAGATTGTATTGAATCTCATGTCTGATAAAATGTTTACGTGATAATAAAGTCCTACAAAAAGAAAATTTAAAAAATTTCATGTAAAAAATATTTACTGAAAGAGTTATCTTTCTATCAACTCAAGGGTCTTTTTAAGTGTTTATCAAATGTTGAGATTATTTTTGAACAGTTATAAACACTAAGGTCTTAAGTACAATTTGGTCAAGTGACCGTTTGCATAATGCTTTTCTAGTCATTTTCTTTCTACCAAGATACAACATTAGATAGTCATCCGTTTTATTTTATGAACAGAACAATCACCTGCAAATAATAATTAAACTTGTTAAAAGATGCTGGAGCTTACAACGAGGAGTTTCGAACGTGAACACAATCATTTTCTTGCATTCCTATTCTTTTGTAAAGCATTAACTTGACACAAAAAGCCTCAACCATTAGTAACATATAAACCTCCTCTCACATTTACATTTACGTGCTCGTATCAACATAAAGAGTAACCCCACTTCGCATGCATGGAAACCAGCTCCTAAACTGGGCCTGCATTCCTCTGAAAAATTAATCATCCAACTTCATGTATTCCATGTGCACCTGATACATGGACATATTATCTGGACTTTTTGGCTTTGGCCAATTTCTTCTTTCTTTTCTTCACAGCCTTTGGCACCTTATTCTTCCGAGCTTCCCTCTTCTCTTCTTTCACTTTCTTTTTATTCTCTTTTCTGGCTGCTTTTCGATCCGTTGGATTTGGTTTATCAGTTTCAGATGAATCATACCCACCTGAATCACTCGAGTCCTCTTCATCGCTGTGTATCGATGACTCAGATTGATTCTCGGAAGAGACAGAAGGGCCATCAACACTGGCAGGTGACTCTTTTGCAGGGTTTGCAACATCCATCTGCAAAGCCTTCAATCCTGTAATAGTCTTATAGTACATGTCTCCAGTGTCCTCGCCACTCTTTAACCTAAAAGCCTCATCCTCAGCATTCTTGACATGTTCGAGTGTCTTCGGAATGTATGCCTACAGAAAGCAACATTTTCATTACATTAAGATTCCTCCAAAATCCATATACTTGAGAATATCAACATCACATGACAAGTGGTTTGGCGTTACATATGCCCAATCCCAATGGAGGAATTAATCACAAGTACTCATACAGACAATAAATACTGAATTCTGTTCTCTTTCAATAAGTTAAATTGCTCAGGAACTAAATAAGGTTCTATATCAGAAACAAAATCACATTTTCGCTAACACTCCACTTGGTGGCATATATTTTGAGTTTTTGGTCAGATATTTTGTTTCACTTGTGAGGTTGTAGTTTATTAGTTTCAAACTCGGCAATATACTTTTCAACTAATCTCCAAGGGAAAATATACAGAACTTCAAAAGGGAAAAATGGATAATAATTATAAAAAAAAGATCACCTGCAAAAACACAGAATCTGCAATCTCATCTTCCACGGTCATGTCTCTTTCTGAAACTCTTTTTTGAACCTGAAGAAGGTTATCATTAGTCATATTATAAGCATCCAACAAACAGATAAATAATGAAGTAGGCAAGGAATCAAACCTCTTCCAAATAACCATCAACAGAATCATCAGTGATAGTTGGATCAACAATAAAGTCAAATAGCTCTCGAATTGTCATAACAGCTACACCATTTCTCTTGAAGAAATCCTGCATGCCATATAACTTGTTTAGTCTATTTCATCAACAATCCAGTTTTGTCCTTAAAAGTAACAAGAAAGCAACAATCACTCATGACGAAAGAACTTACAGAAACATGAACACAATCTTCGCGTAAGAAATCAAGAGCACGTGGGTGGTCAAGATCAACTGATTGGGAGACATCTATTATGTACAAGTGACCCTACCAACAAGAAGAATAAGTAACAAAAACAAACCATTATCAGGAGTAACTCATCAACCATAAGAAGTTCAACCTTTGAAATCATGTCAGTTCCAACCATGCTTGATCTATTTCAAGATTTGTTGGCTTCATGACCGTATAAGCAGAATTTTGATGACAAGCAAGGCAGTTATCAATTCGATAAGCAAAAGACTCACCTCAAAATAGAGTATGTTATATTCGCTAAGATCTCCATGTACCAATTTGCATTTCTGGTACAAAGTTCTCATTGCAATAATCATCTGTCAGAGACATGCCATAAGGTTAACAAAATGAAATAAACAAAAGGCATGAACAAAAGAACACTGGTTCTTTCAATACAATCTGCTCAACAACCAATCTGATCAACCTATGTGATAGTCCTACTTGTCACCTTCATCTAGGCTTCTGAGAGCATCGTGCTAATATAGCCTTTTTTTATTTTTAATTTCAAGACTCATTGTCCCCTCCGGTGCCCAGCACAACTCCCAGCCCCAAAAAAAAAGAAAAAAATAGGGAGCTGAATTTGAGGGAAGGAGAAAAATTGAGTTCCGTACCAGCATTAGGCTAAAGCCATTACACACTACCACCTCCAACTTTGACAAAGAAAACCAAGAAAAGAGAGAGATTAAAGCAAAATATCTGGACACACCTCTAAATAACCTTCACGCAACTTATCCAGGGATAAAGCAGCATCCTTAAGACGAGGTGCAGCCCAACCAGCCTTTCCTGCAATCCAGGACATCGCAACAAATTAGCGGGACAAAAAATCTCAATTGGGTCTACCCTCTATCCCCCAACCTCTCAAATACTTCATGCCTCTTGCCTTGATATTCTTAAAATTAATTTGACGATTGCATGATGTTAAAAATTACAGGTAACAAGAAACAAAAATAAGCAATCAGAATTAAACTAGACAAAGCACTATACCTATGAATTCCATAACCAGCACATGAAGTCTCAAAAGAAGGGGTGTAGGGCACCTAATTCCAGCAACCTTCAGCCTACATCTCACAAAAAATCAGGATCAGCCTATCTAATTTGCCTTTAACAAATCAGAAAGAAAGAAAATTACGAAACAAATCAACAAAATGTATTGAGTTCTGATTTATGTAATAGACACATAGAACACAATAGATGGATGACCAAAACACATGATTGCAGTTTAAATTAAGTGCTTATTTTACCTCATAAGATTTCTCATTTCTTTTTCAGCCCACGTCTTTACCATTTTTCTTGGATTGTGCTTGCAATAGCCAAATCTAAAACGGTAATCACCTTGTACATACCGATCTCGATCCCTATAGTTGAACATGACCAATAAGTTAAATCCAAGGAAAAACAAGTCACAAACTGATTTAATGGAAGAAAGGTTACTATCAAAAACAGCAGTTCAAAAACATTTAGTATAGTAATAAGATAAATCCAAGGAAAAACAAGTCACAAACTGATTTAATGGAAGAAAGGTTACTACCAAAAACAGCACTTCAAAAACATTTAGTATAGTAATAAGAAGATTTCTGAAAGTTCTTCAATGCTCAATCTTGCTGTTGGAGTCTGTACCAACAGCTTGAATACTAGTGAGAACGCTCAATTTACTTAACACACTAAATTATCCTCAAAACAAATTTAAAGGTGCAGACAAGTTTCTAACGAGAACATGCAGGTTGTTTTATCTCCTGTACTTACTTAAAAACCAAAACTGAAGTTTTGTACACTTTGATTGCTAGTTCCTGACCATCTGATTTCGTGGCATGATAAACATTTGCCTACAAAAATGCAAAGAAAAATTTATAATGAGGAATTATTTATCTCACAAATGCAGAGTCAACAAAAGCAATTCTTAGACTATTAGACATTTAAATGAACACAAACTGAAGGTTGTTTTGGAAAGTATTTGCTTCAATACTGTACCTCCTTTCCAGTGGATATGCAGCCATTTATGTCATTGAACACACCACGATTAAGCATTTTGAACAAAACCATCCGAGTTCTAGGATCAATGGCCTGAAGAACAACAAATCCAAATAAATACTCCCATCAAAAGCTACAAAAGTCTACTACACTGCACACTAAAGAATGGGAAAAAGATTGTGCCTTCTCTATGAAAGAGTTTTACTGCAGTTTGTTTGTTAGAATAATCTCCTAGTCTTTAGGTTACTGTTACGTGTGTTTGAATTGTTCCAAGATTCTGTTATCACTTGGCTTTATTTTCGCTAAGTAGGTTGTTTTTCTCTTTCTGTTATGATCACGTATTGAATGGCTATTTAAGCCAATATTGTTATTAATAAAATCAAGTCATCCAGTTTATCGTGTTGTTTTTATTTCATCTTAAGTTTCAAAGTTCCCAACAAACTGGTATCAGAGCCACTCGCAGACCTGATAATACTTAGCTGCAGCTAATCAAACACTAAGTGAGTGAGAGTAGCAGCACTGAAAATGACTTCAGAAGGGAGTTTTATCCAACCAGCCATTCCTCGGTTTGATGGTCACTACGACCACTGGAGCATGCTCATGCAAAATTTTCTACGATCTAAAGAATTTTGGGAGCTGATTGAGTCTGGCTATATTGAGTCCTCAAGTACATCGGTACAAACCGAGGCACAGCGAAAGAAGACTGAGGAGACGAAGCTAACAGATTTGAAAGCGAAGAACTATCTCTTCCAGGCGATCGACCGCACCGTTCTTGACACTATTCTCAAGAAAGATACTGCTAAAGATATATGGGATGCCATGAAGGAGAAGTTCGAAGGAAATGCTAGGGTCAAGCGGTCTCATCTTCAAGCTCTCCGCAGAGAATTTGAAACTCTTGAGATGCGATCCAGTGAAGGAGTGACGGAGTACTTCTCTAGGTTCATGACAATGGCTAACAAGATGCGACTTTATAAAGAAGATATGTAGGATGTTAAAGTGTTGGAGAAAATTCTACACTCTTTAACTGCAAAGTTCAACTATGTTGTATGTTCTATTAAGGAGTCAAAAGACATTGATGCTCTTACTGTTTATGTATTACAAAGCCCATTAATAGTGCATGAACAAAAGTTTCAACAACGTAATGGTGAGGAACAAGCTTTGAAAGTGACATTTGACAGAGGAAGAGGTCGTGGTTGTGGTACCTTCAAAGGTAGAGAAAGAGGAAGAGGTTGAGCAGTCTTCAACAAGGCAACTATGGAGTGTTACCACTGTCATAAACTCGGACATTTTCAATATGAATGTCCTTCTAGAAACAAAGAGGCAAAATTTTCAAGACTTGATGAGGAAGAAGAAATGTTTTTGATGTCTTATATGGAATTGTATCAAGCTAATAGAGAAGGTTCATGGTTTCTTAATTCTGGATGTTCTAATCACATGTGTGGCAATCGAACTATATTCCATGATCTAGGCGAAAGCTTTCAACACTCAGTAAAACTAAGGAACAACAGTAAGATGGATGTGATGGGAAAGGGAATTGTGAAGCTATTGCTGGATGGAGTCAATCATGTAGCAACTGAGGTCTATTATATTCCAGAGTTGAGAAATAATCTCTTGAGCATAGGGCAGTTGCAAGATCGAGGTTTGGCTATTTTGATCAAAGGAGGGATGTGCAAGATATTTCATCCAGAGAAGGGATTGATAATTCAAACCAACATGAGTACCAATCGAATGTTTATCTTGTTGCCTCAATTTCAAGCTTCCTCTTAAATACAATCTCATCAATGTTTTCACACACAAACTCAAACT
Organism: Erythroxylum bequaertii; assembly: GCA_024520955.1. Classification (NCBI taxonomy): domain Eukaryota; kingdom Viridiplantae; phylum Streptophyta; class Magnoliopsida; order Malpighiales; family Erythroxylaceae; genus Erythroxylum; species Erythroxylum bequaertii. Next base: position 69,395,247 of record JANIJF010000006.1, read on the forward strand.
TGTTTCATCTTTGGCATCAGAGGTATGGGCATCTGAGTTACAAGGGTCTGAGAACTTTGCCGTATAAGAACATGGTACGTGGACTTCCTAAATTCTCTAACTCAAGTTTAACATGCATAGATTGCATCAATAGGAAGCAACACTGTGACCCTATTCCAAAGAAGAGTACTTGGAGAGCTACTCAGAAGTTGGAGCTTATTCATGCAGATATTTGTGTTTTGACCACTCCTACATCTAATAGCAATAAGAGGCACTTTTGTAATTCATTGATGATTATAGTAGAAAAGCATGGTTGTACTTCTTGGTAGAGAAGTCAAAGGCTTTAAATTCTTTTAAACGTTTTAAGACTATGGTTAAAAAAGAAACAGGGTTATTTTTTAAGTGCTTTCACACTAATGGAGGAGAAGAATTCAATTCAAATGAGTTCAATGATTTTTGCAAACAAAGTGGGATTAAGAGGCAGTTGACCACTGTTTATACTCCACAACATAACGATGTCGCTAAAAGAAAAAATATAACCGTAATGAAGATGGTTCGTTCTATGTTATCTAACAAAAACATTCCCAAGCTTTTTTGGCCAGAGGCAGTGAACCGGACTATTTATGCCCTAAATAGGTGTCCTACATTGGTAGTCAAAGATGTTACACTAGAGGAGGCTTGGAGTGGGTTGAAACCTTAGTAGATCATTTTCGGGTATTTGGTTGCATAGCACACGTTCATGTTCCAGAAGAAAGGAGGACTAAACTTGATAATAGAATCAGTACTTGTGTACTATTGGGAGTTAGTGAGGAGTCAAAAGGTTACAGGCTATTCGATCCAATTGCTAAGAGAGATATTGTGAGTAGAGATGTAATTTTTGGAGAAGAAAAGCAATGGGATTGGGATGTGAGTTATAAAGAAAAACTAGTAGTAGATTTAGAATGGGGTAATGGTGATGGTGAGAATGAAGAAGGGATGAATAAAAATGGGAATAGAGACACTACTGTTGGAGAGGTAGGAGAAACTCATTATGAGAGAGTAAGGGAATTGCGGCAATCTCGTGAGTGGCAACCTCCTAAGTGGATGGGTGATTATGTTAGTGATGAAGATCTCTCTGATGATGAAGTTCATATGGTATTAGTGGAGTCAACAGATCCATTATCTTTTGAGGAAGCTGAGAAGAGTGCAAAGTAGAGAGAGGCCATGAACAGTGAAATCAAATCCATTGAAAAGAACCAAACACAGGCACTCACTAAGCTGCAAGCTGGAGCTAAAAGAATAGGAGTGAAGTGGGTTTACAAAACCAAATACAATGAGCAAGGAAAGATTGATAAGTACAAGGCTCGTTTGGTTGTTAAAGGGTACTCTCAGAAGTATGGAGTAGACTATACAGAAGTTTTTGCACCAGTGGCAAGGATAGATACAGTAAGGATGATTATTGCTCTAGCTGCATAGAAGAATTGGACAATTTTTCAACTGGATGTCAAGTTAGCTTTTCTTCATGGTAAGTTGGATGAAGATAATTATGTGGAGCAACCAAAAGGATATGAGAAAAAGGGCTGTGTGCATCTAGTTTACCAGTTACACAAAACCTTGTACGGATTAAAACAAGCTCCACGAGCTTGGTTTAGTCGAATCAAAGCACATTTCATTAGTGAAGGATTTCATAGGTGCATTAGTGAGCAGACATTATTCACAAAAAGCAACAGAAAAGGAAAAATCATCATCATAAGTATTTATGTTGACTATTTAATTTTTACTGGTAATGACGAAGTTATGATGTCTAAATTTAAAAACTCTATGTTAAGAGAGTTTGATATTATTGATTTGGGGAACATGAGGTTTTTTCTTGGGATCGAGGTACTTCAGAAGTCTGATGGTATTTACATATGCCAAAAGAAATATGCATTGGAGGTTTTGAGAAGGTTTAGTATGATGGAAATTAATTTGGTGGGCAGTCCAATAGTTCCAGGCTTCAAAATAAGCAAAGAAGAAAATGACGACTTCTTTGATGAAACGTACTACAAGCAGCTAGTGTGTAGTCTAATGTATCTCACTACCACGAGACTTGACATGATGTTTGTTACTTTTCTTATAAGTAGATATATGACAAAACCAACGAAGATTCATCTACAGGCTGCTAAGAGAGCACTTTGATACTTAAAAGGGATTGTGAACTAAGGAATTCATTATAAGAAAGGAAGAGATAGTGAGTTGT
>JANIJF010000006.1:69422357-69433603 GCA_024520955.1 Erythroxylum bequaertii
CGAACTGCGAAGTGAAATACTGAAATAAAGTGGAATTTATGAAAGCCCAAGTACTGATGATTAGGTAATGGTATATGCCGCGTCGATGTGGCCGAGAAACGCTGCGCGTGCGCACAACGCGACTCCGGCACGGAGATCCTTGTCGTTTTTGGAGCCGCCGCTGCCGTTGAACTGGATAACGGCGAGAGAGTACAGCGCCGGCGCATGGGACTTAATAGCGGCTTTGGCCATGAGGGAAGCTCCATTCCCTCTGTTCTGTAAGCAATAAAATCGGATCTGTACAAAGACAAAATCTTCGATGAATATAAATTCTGGGTATTGATTAGTTTCCAGGAAAATAACTCGGGATTAAAAAGAAAACGTTGGACTGACCATGCCCAGAGTGAAACAAGCTTCTGTGTTGCCGGCGGCGACACTCTGTTTAAAAAACCGGTGAGCAGATTCCGACCAGTTCTTGGCTTTGATAGCAAATGTGTTGGGACTAGCTTTGGATAGAACTAGCGGATGCATGCCTAAACGATTCAATCTTCTGCATCTGTTAACCGATAAAACATGAAAACCAAATCCATGCATATAAGTTTACATACATGTATAAGAGTGTGAGTGTACGTACGTCAAGAAGACATTGATGAGATCAGAGGGGCAAGAAGCCGAGGAGCTGAGCTTGCAGAGAATGCAAACGACGATGTCGTCAGGCAACTCATCGAAAGGATCAGAGTCGAGTTTTTCTCCAGATATCTTGCTGCAGAGTCTTTGCCTTTTTCTGTAACCCATCACGCCTTTTCTCCTCCTTCTTCAGTAACGTTGAAACTCAGCTAATATCCAATAGAAGTAGCCATGTCTGGGTCCTTTTAAACAGAAACAAACAGGTGCTCTTCAATGCCTGCGTCCCTGCTTCTCCAACACGTCCTTTTGTTGAAGAACGGGGACTTTTTATATGCATATGTGCCGAAGTGGGCTTCGATTAGTGGGACCAAATAACTAATAATATAATTATCAAATCTGTGCAAACCCTAAACTCGCCACCATGTGATTATTTAATTTTTTATTTTCTCCAAATCTGAATTAATATTAAACTTAAGTAGTAATTATTTAATTTGCTGTGGGTTCTTTTTTCTAGTGCTTAGCCTTGTAATATTGACAGTGATCCCACCAAGGCGTGTTATTGGTCAAAGTGGCCCTAACGGCAGGCCTAGGTCATGCATTTTTGCATAAGGCTAAGAGTAAAGACAAATCAAGTGCTCAGGCACGCGTGTTACTTGCTGCTGTTGTTTTAAATGTGTTTTAGAGACGAAATTAAAATTTTCTTCTTAAAGGTCGTTTAGATGGATCGCCCAAATTTTCTTTAATACTTCCAAAGTGTTGGAGGTATCGAATTCAAATTTAATTCGATTCTATAACATTAACAAGGTTTTTCCCGCAATGGACGTATGAAACTATAGGGTTGTCGTATTCTTAGGATCGCTCAGTGAAAACTCCTAGCACAATTAGCAATGAAAAAAGTCGATCTTTACGCAGGTGTAGAGTATTAACAGATTATGGTCACCATTAAGCATATATGTATTTTTTTATGCCAATTTTACTTATTTACCTTTTTAACCTACATCGTTATTATCCTATTATATTTACATGTAGGTTTATTAGAAACAGTCTCTCAATTATATAGGAGTAAGACTGTATATTATCAGACCTCTCTAAATCCTGCTTTACTGCAGAACTTCGAGGTATGATGATGATAATCGTAATCATTTTTAAATACTCATTTAAATGTATTTTATAATTATATTTCGTTTCATCAATTAGTTAAATTATTTATTTTAAATACCTCATTTCAAGAATTTAAAAGGTTAGTTAAATGGCTTCCAAATATTGGAGGTATTGAATTCTATTTTTGATAAAGATTCTTAACATGTTTTTAAAGATAAAAAAGTGAGACTAATATTATGTTAGGTGCCTTAATAATTTAATTTTGAATTTTGAATTTTACAAAATAATTTATTTTGAATATCAAAATTAAAAAATTTATATGCACTCAAAATTTATTTAATAGACATATAAATAGTTGTTACACTCACTACTTTACGACTAGAAGTTCACATATCTCAGTTATAAAAATAATTTTTTTGTAAAATATAAAAAATATTACGTACAATTTTTTATTGCCCTGTTTTATAAAAAATAATACTTACAGTCCTCTGTATTTTAAAAATTAAATTATTTAAAAATTTGGTGCAACAATCATGTATCCCAGAATATTAAGAAAGGGGTAATTGTTTGTCCCCGCCTCTTGTGTCTTCGGTTCAGACGAGTGGTTGGGTTTGTTGCCTACAAAATGGGCTCCATTGTATGCATACACTGTGGCAAAACAGTTCAAACGACTATTTACCAAATCTAGCATTTCTCCTAGAGAATCCCAACCACTGCTTTTGTTTCCTGTTTCTCTCTTCATATTATGTGAAAATACTACTATACGTGAATTCAATACTTGGGCCCAACGCCAACACCCAGTCAATGCACTAATCTTAAACAAACAAGATCCCTTCATCTTCACACCTTTTTTCTTCTTTATCCGTTTCCATTTCTGTACCCCGAAACGCAATAATCCAATTGCTTATACGCATGTCTTATGAAAGTGGGAACGCTTTATTTTTTATGATCAACATTCAACGCCTCCGGTTTTACCAAGTGATCTCAAGAGCAGCCTTTGCTATGTAACTTAAAACGCAAATGACTGAATTCGAGTTGCTTTATTGGAACAACTTATATGTTCCTCGACACACATGATAAAGGTGCGTTTAATCCCACAGCCATTCTTTAATATCTCAGTCATTCTCACGATTTGTTTAAGATTGATTTGAACTAACGAAAAGAGAGGGATCAGACTTTAATCTTAAGTTGTAAATGACTGATGTAATTGTATGGGAAATATTTATAGTTAACACTTGCAATGGATGGAAGGCTAACGTGTACGCATGATAGCGAACACTGAATTAGGTTTGATTTACTTAAGGGATGGGATGATTAAATAAAATTTTGGGTATGGGGAAAGCTAAAACAAGGTAGGTAACCATAATGGCTGTGGCTGCAGGCTCATCGTTTTGTTTATAATTTAATAGTCTTCACGCATAGTGTGCAAGTTGGAACACAAGTTGTGGATCGAGCTTGAGGTCGAGTAAGTATTGGGAATTAAGCTAACCCTTGTAAGATATTTATATTGTGTGTAGTGTAGGGACAAGAACTTCAAACCAAATGCTTTAGATAAAATCGTTTCGTTGAACACTTCCTGAAATGGATAATGAGTCTGGAAGTGTTGAAAAGTTGTGGATAAGGTCTGAAGATGTGGAGTTGGTGGAACATAAATCCTTTTCATTATCACCACAAGGAGATGAACTCTTTTGGCTCTGGTTAGAAAATGAATGCTGCATTTGCTGCCACCTTACACCATATATACGTCCCTAGCCTATATATATATATATATATATAGGACACTTGTCACATTTGTGGCTTGCTGATATTTTATATGTTTCTAAAATTGACTGTAGTTGGATGACTCATAAAATACTTCAATGTAATAATTATGAAAAATTATGTGCGGATAAAATTGGAATTAAATTCGTAACAAATACATAGTGCAATTGACATTTTACTACATTCATGTATTATATGTTGCGATAATGACCGAGCCTTCAAGATTTCTACTCTATTTAAATTAATATAGATTCTTACTCTACGTAGGTTTTCTTTTCTTTTATATATGACACTATTTTCAAATTTTTACTTTATGTAAGTTTTTTACCATAAGGTTATACTATTATATAAATACCCCTTCAGCGATCCTTTGTAAAATCGTATTTATGTACTCTTCATTAATCATAAGGATTATGTGTGAGAGAAAACTAATTGTAATTTTTTCTCCATCAATATAGTGTATATTTTCAGGCCTTATTTATCTACTAAATTTTTTCTCAACTCGAGTTTTTTACGTAAAATTTTGTATCCTTCTACTATTTTTTTATTTACTTAATTGATTTCATTGCTTTCGCGGCTACTAGCACAATACATTAACAATAGCCCAAAATGGATCGCTATCTCTAAATTGTAATTAACTTTCGATCGCTAGTTAATCCAATCAGGCAATCACTTTTCCTGCTTATGCAGTGTAATTTGTACTAGGGTCTTAATCTGTTTTCTTCCTTGTCTGTCAAGAAATCGGCTGGTGGGGGGAAAATCTACCATTGAATGATGTGACGGGTTACAGTGGAAGAAGATATGTGGCTATTCCTCGCTAAATGACAAGCAAGTTGTGACTAATATGTTTCATGTTCTGATGTTCAAGTGCTGCAAGTAAGCCATTAGAGATTGTTGACAATGATGCGCGTACTTTTCAATTAGCTTGTAAAATTCTAATTGATCCATTCCAAGAATTCAGAGTTCGAAGTTGGGGTTTAAAATTCTAACTTCTAATCAAGTGTGTGAAAATTACAAAATATGCTATCTTGTCAGTTATGTAAGCCATCATTGATGATATAATTTAAGAAATCTCTTTTAAATTAAGTTTTTAAAAAGATATTAAAATTTTGATTGAGAAAAATTATGATGTTTATTAAGAAATTTATAAATGTAAAAAATATTTTTATAACTTTTATATTATACAGATAAAAATAAATTTATACTAAAGGCGCTAAAAATAATATTTTTTGATATTATAAACTCTTAATCATGATTATAAACTAACTTCCAACAAATTTCACTGAAGATATGGCATTAGAGTATCAATTCAACATGCCTTTAATGGGGTGATTCTAGTCTTCTTATGCATTTTGAATTATGACTATGAATAAACTTCTAATTAGCTTTTTTAGAGCAAACAATTATAATATCCAAAATAAAGGTTTTTTGAGAAATTAAAATATATATTAATAAATTCAGAGGTTAACATACAAAAGAGACTCCTTAATACACTGAAACAACTAAGGCTAATACAACAAACTACTAAATAAAGACCAAGACAAAGTTATTATACTAATGGCTTGATTTGTTACCAAAAATATATATTAAAACCTAGACATTGGTATGTGAAACTAACTTTAACTCAAAATTAACCTAGCCTAAAAGTTCCCAAGTTTGAGTTGTTACCTTGGAGCCTACTTTGCAAACTATAATTATCAATTTTTTAACGGTGAAAACTATGGATTTGTTAATTTTTTGTTTTGATATAGTTTAACAATTTTTATTATTAAAAATGATTAGTTTATTAATTAATGAGTCAATTTTATAAACTAATAAGTTTTTATAATTTAAAATAAATTCATTAATTTTCATTTAATATTTTATTGTTAATTAAATTTTAAATTTTTTTATGAGTAACAATAATCTCCTTAAAATATTTTTCAAATTTTTTAATTATATTCAATCTTTAATCAATTTTATAACATTCTTATGTCAATTAAACTATTTAAATCTTAAACTTTTAATCTTATTGTTTTAACTTCCAGACTAATTTTGAAACCATTGAAAATTAAAAGTTTGGCTCGAAAACTTATTCATCACAAAACATAGGAATTGAATTGATATATTTTGTCCTTTCAACACACGATGAAGCATGAATTTATCTCCTTTTTCGTTTTGTCAATAGTCTAACTCTCCGTTCAAATACTTTTTAAATGTGAAACGATGTCTGAGAGTCAAATCTCAAGCACCTCATCATTCCAAGTTAATAATTTCGTGTACTTATGGTAAGTTGATTGGTACAAACATCGTGCATTGGTACCTAACAACATAAGTTATTATGAAATCTAACGCCAAAGGTCGCTTTTCTCTCTTCAACTTGCTTCAAAGGGCACCCACAGAAGCACGCTGTTGGCCAGTTGATTCCTTCGTACATTGATCAGACAAAACCCTTCATAAAAGTCATTGTGTTGTTCGTCACTTCATGTTCCTGTTGCGTGTCACTTAAATCTTGTAATTAAGTTTTGGTCTTCTACACTTTAATCTCACTTATGACCTCAAACATTGTTTTTGATAAGATCGATATTAATTAACTTATTCTACAAAAGTAGATGAGTTTAACGCAATGATTAATTAAGTCCGAACTGATAAAGATAGGGACAAGATCTTCTCTGTCCCAGATGCGAAAGACATTATGACAATCCATGTTCTATGAAGGTATTTTGTAATAATCTTAACTTCTTTTTTAATTTTATTTTTTCTATGTATATCAAGGTAGTAACTTTGGAATTAACCATTATCACAAGCAAGGTTCCATCACTCAATTATAGTTTTTCCCTTTTTTTATTTCCCCTATGTAACTCCTAGGCTTTGGTCGGTCACTAGCCCCAAGCGAAATAACATTGAATAAAGCATGCATGAACTTTTTCCCCTTTATTCTTGTAGTAATTAGCGAATTCTATATTCTTGTAGTTATTAGCGAATTCTATATTGAATAAGTATGAAAATGTTAAAAAATTTATAAGTAATAAAGGTCAATAATCTAAATGACTAGTTCTAGTAATTTTAAAAATAGTTGACTCAAGCTCAATTTTAATATGGTATCAGAATTGATGATTTGGTTCAGTTATCACTGTGTTTATTTTAAATGACAATTGAATGTCCAGTCTCAGTTGTACTTGATAGGGAGTATCAGAGTATTTCATATTAACTAAGCATAAAAATGTTAAAAAGTTTATAAGTAATAAGGGTCAACTATCCAAATAACTAGTTCTAATCATTTTAGCAATAGTTGACTCAAGCTCAATTCTAATAGTAATTTCCATTTCGATAACGCAAACTGAAAAGGCTTTATTAGAATTCCAATTCTATATTGATGAGAAACAAATATTGATCTATTATTGGTTTCTTTAGTTTTAAGTAAAATAACAAATTTATACATAATTCAACGTATCTACGTAATAATGTAAGCACCCTAAAAAAAATCCTGAAACATATGGTCGTGCACTACTAATAATCCATAATTATGCATGGCCAGAAACTCGTGTTGTTGACCTGGAACTCAAGCAAGAATGAAAACGACAATTATATATTTATGTAAGAGAGAGATGGGGATGATCTAAGACGAAACTGTGCATGTGAGAATGTGATTACAACTTGGACGGAGACATAATTACAGAACAATTCAATAATAGACTTTCACATGTTAAACGAATAAGAAAAGTCCGAACGAGTAGTGGACGGCAAAAGAGATTTATAAAAAAGAAAGAAAAGGGAAAGGGAATGGATTGCTGGGTGTTTAAGAATTGCCAAAACCGATAAAAACAACTTTTGTTGTTGTTATTCGGGTACGAGACCAGGAGGAATGCTTAGATGGTGGAGGGAAATGAAAATGGTCAGAAGCTTTTGATATGGAAACAATGGATGGATATTGAAACCCTACCAAAGCAAAACCAGTAGGAGACACCATGCATGCGGGGTCACTTGGAGCTGGCACAATTCAGGGTCATGATTTTTAGTGGCACTCCTTTCGTTTTACCCATGTTGTGCCATAAGGAGTCAGGCAAAAGAGGACATGTGCGATTCGAGAGATAGATAGGTCTAAATTAGTTGAGGTCTAGGTAGTATTTGATAGCAGATGGGCATGGATCGGAACATCACCTTTTCAACTTTTGCATTATTGAGTACGTATGGAGAGAAAACACTCACATATATGTCGAAAAGCAATTAGAAACTATAGTGAAGAATCAGTACTAAACTAACTTGCTCTTTAAGCAGAAGATCCATCCTATAATTGGTATAAAACGATAAATTTATATTTTAATGTGTGCTAAATTATAATACATTCAATTCATATGACCTTTCGTATATCCAAAATTTTAAAAATGTAACCTTCTTACTACTTGAGAATTTTAAAGAATTTATTTCATGATATTATATTGAGAAATTGTGTAATTAATTGCCATTGTTTTCTTAAATAAAAATAAAAATGTTTTATTAAATTCAAGGTTGGAAAAGGTAAAATACTTAGTGTTATTGCCATTTGAACTTAAAGGTTAAGTATTTACAAAAGAAAAAAAGCGATTCTAAAATAATATTTCTCATGCATTCTTTTTAAATCGCAAAATAGAAGTAAGGTGAAATTTGAAAAGATATATAAAAAAATAATGTATTACAAAAATTAAGCAAGAAAAAAAATAAAAAGGAACAAAACAATCAATCACACAGTACACAGATATATGTGGTTCACTCCAATTGTTTAAGGCTACATCCACAAATAACGATATATCACAAATTAAAATTAGAAAAGGAAAGAATTACAAGAGGAGTGTAGCTAGGTTTTTTCATCCGCATATAACCCTAAAACAGATGGAGTTTATATATTATTAAAATACCCCCTGAAAAATAAATAAATACATTGAAGATTGAAGGAGCATCTAAAATAATGAATTAGTTAAATGATTAAGTTCTAAAAACTTCTATTTAAAATATAAATAATAAGTATTTTAAAATTCAACTAATCTCAAGGCAATTATATATAAAAAAAGGTTATGTTGTACTATATTTAAAGGATATTTCCGTATTTAAATTTTCATAAAATTTTTTGATTCATCATTATATCCATGACTTGCTTGCTATAATTCTCATTCCATTCGTTAGATATTATAGTATCTTATAAGTTACACATTATAAAAGTTCCTAGTTTACAACATAAGCCTTCTATTTACAACATAGGTTAGTGGAGCCATGGGGATAATTCTATAATCTGCAATTGACGTAATGTGATTTGTTTTTTATGATGATATGAAGCAGAAAATGTAAAAATCTCCATGAATGTCGCACTCTAGCTAGGTATATACCCACAAGAAGGGCGGACACTAGGTGCGTCGGAAGCTATCTTGAACAATTCGTCTTTGCAAGTAGAGGACATGATAAGGATATATAAAAAGTTGGATCCCTTGAGAGGCAAGAATTGGAATTATTGGAGAGGACAAGTCATGAATCAGTGTTTTGGAAGGGTCAAACTCAATCCGATCAAAATCAATCTGCAAATATACAAGTAAATGTAATATGTCACATTTAAGACTAATAAGGATGTCTCCTTCCTCCTTAAAATTTGTTAACCAAGGAGTTGACAGGAGCAAACAGGGACAGCAAGGTTGACAAACGTTGCTTGTAATGAAAATTCTCACTTCCAATCCAAGGAGTAGCTCATGTATTCGAAACAATTGGAGAATCTTATCGCCAGAAAAATGATTCATTCACTTTTTCTTTTTAATAAATTCCATAAATTGATAAGCAATAACTTTTATCTATTTTTGAAAATATATTTTTAATCATTATTTTAATAAATATTGTCACTTTCAATAATAATTTATAAAACATTTTTAAATATTTGAAAATAATAAAAATATTTTTTAAAAATAGTAACACCACAAAATTGTATCATTCACTTGTTTAAAAAAAAATCAATCTTAATATATAGTATCTTTAAAGTAGCTTAGGGTTTGTGGTATATACTTACATACTTGACAATGGATGCCACCCTCATTTGGAGAGTGCGGTTTGTGGATATACAATGAATGATACAACTTAAATGGTAATTGAGAGAACAAAGCGTGAGCACTACCACTCCCAACCCATATGATGTGCTCATGCGGGTATGACATGGGGGGTTGTAGCGTATCAAACTAAAATTTAGAAAAGTCTCCCAAAGGAAAAATTGTCTGCAAAACATAGCCCTCAATCTCTCTTCTCTGTGGGGTTAAGGCAATGGTGCAAGTTGTGTGACATGAGCACGTCATGTGTTCAAATTGATGGCGAATTTGAATCTCTTTTCGCTTGTGGGTTCCACTTAGTATCTATATGCAGAGATTTGATTTGGACTGTAACCAAAAGTGGAGATAAGGTTACCAATGTTATCTTCTTCTCTCAAAACTTTCGTTTGTTTATAAATAGGGTTTGGTTAGTGGTGGATATTCGTAGGCCTCCACTTCACGGGCCCCTTGTTGTTGGGCCTTTTTCTTGTTATGAGTCTCCACCGAGATTCATTCTTATCCAATCGTACAAACCTTTTTATTCTCTTCTTTCTTTCATATTTTTTCTAATAATACAACAACCCTTAACTGTAATCACTAAGTGTATATCGATAATTTTTAAGTGAATGTGATCATTTATAAATTATCTATTAAGCGAAAGAGAGCTTATATAAACCCCAAGTAAAGTGAGGAGTCAGTGTTTGGAAATTCTTCAAAGGCTCCTCCTATAAAAGAGCACAACCTTTTGATAGGTATATGTCTTTATCATGTACGAATACAGAGAGAGGAGTTTTGAGAATCTAACAAAGTAACCAATAAAGTCTTTTTAATCAAAAGACTGAGAGAGTTCTTCAAGACAAAAATTCTCTTTCGATAAGATGACTTCACGGTTACTTTTTGAAAGGAAACATTCTATGGACTCTATCTACGAGACCAACTTTCTTTTGGTTGCTTAATCAACTTTTAAAGCTCAGGGAGGAGGTCACAAATGTGGTATGTTGCAAAATCGGAAAAGGGAACTCAACATTTTTATTGCATGACAACTGGACAGGCTATGGTCTCCTCTTCCAAAACCTAGATGTAATTTTAGCTCTCTCAAAGATAGCTTACAACACTAAGGTTGTTGCACTTATTAGTCAAAACTAGTGGGTGCAATTTTCATAGGCAATACAACACCTAAAATTAGAGATGGCAGTGAATTTTTAACCCGATTAATATTTATACTACTCGACTCGAAAAAATAAATATGGAAGCTAAAAAATAGATTTTAAATGGATGTTGAAAAATAGATGTCGATATGGATTTGGATATGGGTCTAGTGATAACCCGAACCGATGGATACTTATGTCCTATCTGTTTTTTATTAACTCTATTTTTCTGTTCATTTTTTGAATATTTATGATTAAATATAATAAAGTATTAATATTTTCTGAGAAAAAACAACTTTAAAATCTCCACTTTACTCCTCAGTCCTCACTTTTTTTATTATATTTTATTTTCTTATAGGATAATAATAATGCAAATGATATGGAGATGGAGTTTTGAATGTTGTGGAGTTCACGCAAAGACAATTTGAAGCTTTGGATATTTCAATCTTTATTTTAGCTCTTGATTGTGAAAAATATATGTTGTCTTTGTAATAGACATTATGATTTTTATTATTCCAATTTATGATTTTTTAAGACATACAAATCAAAATCTTGACTTATTATTATTAAAAGTAAATTTGATTTGGAGCGTTCGCAAAAAATCTGCTCTTTA
>JANIJF010000006.1:69557649-69573206 GCA_024520955.1 Erythroxylum bequaertii
CCTCCAACAATTCTTATGTAATCACTCAACTTACAACCAACGTCCAACTATAACCACGTTCTAACTAACTACCTCCATAAACTATTACTTTTAAAACACATGTTAACTATATATCAACTATATGGAATTCTTAAATCCTAGACTTCTTAATTGATTCTTGTTTCCCAAATTTCCTAAACAATTTGGTTGACTTCTAGAAATCTTAACAAATGGGCCTTTCTCTCTTTGAGCTAAATTGGTTAAATTTTACTCGGGCTATTAATAATTTTATCTGTATATGTTTGATTGAGCAAAATAAATATATGGTGTTGAATTTTATTTTCCTCGTGTGGTTCTTAATTCTAACTTCTGAAGTTATCAATCTTTGTAGGAGCAAATGTCAAATCTTTAAATCAACCCTCATCTTTTATTGAGAATTTTTCCTCCTAAAAAATTCGCTTGGAATTCTCACATTCTTCTACCTCCTCATAATTCTCTATGATTTGCTATATTTGAAATTTGACTTTTACAGTCACAACTATTGTAACTTCTCTTTATGAGAGTTTATTCATCACGTTACTTTGCAATTCGAACCTTTATCAGCCTATTAACAAGCACGGTGTTGTTATTTTCACCAACATTTCTAACTAGGCTAAGAATCAGCCCAAACAATTTCCATCTCATCACCTTTTCACAAAATCAAAAGCTGGTGAAGAAATGAAGGAATACATAAATTGGAATGGAGCTAATCTCTCACCAACAAAACTTGATAACTTGTATGTGTACCCATAATAAAGGTTCGAATTGCAAAGTAACGTGATGAATAAACTCTCATAAAGAGAAGTTACAATAGTTTTGACTATAAAAGTCAAATTTCAAATATAGCAAATCATAGAGAATTATGAGGAGGTAGAAGAATGTGAGAATTCCAAGCTGATTTTTTAGAAGGAAAAATTCTCAATAAAAGATGAGGGTTGACTTAAAGATTTGGAATTTGCTCCTGCAAGGATTGATAACTTCAGAAGTTAGAATTAAGAACCACACGAGAAAAATAAAATTCAATACCATATATTTATTTTGCTCAAGTAAACATATACAAGAAAAATTATCGATAGCCTGAGTAAAATTTAACCCGTTTAGCTCAAGGATAGAAAGGCCCATTTGTTAAGATTTCTAGAAGTCAACCAAATTGTTTAGGAAATTTGGGAAACAAGAATTAGTTAAGAAGTCTAGGATTTAAGAATTCCATACAGTTGATATATAGTTAACATGTGTTTTAAAAGTAATAGTGTATGGAGGCAGTTAGTTAGAACGTGGTTATGGTTGGACGTTAGTTGGAAGTTTAGTGATTACATAAGAATTGTTGGAGGTGGTTGATGTTCGGGGGTTTATACAAATGCACTAGCATGTCAACACGAGACACACTAAAAAAACTAGATAACTAGACTACTCAAATACACAACTAAAAACAAAAACAAGACCCTCTTACCATCTCATGTTTTCATTATACTTAGTACTCATCTTTTACCTTAATCAAATTATCTTTTAACTCAAATTTTATTCCAATACTCTTTAACAGTTTGGTAGCTTAGAAGTATATTCTCTAAGTTTTTCAAAGCCCACTTATATCATTGATAAGAGGCCAAACACAATATTAGGAGAATTCCTCCCTAGCACGCTCGAATTTGAAATTGATTATAAAAGTGATCAATTGCAGGCATTGAACACTAGTTAAGTGCAATTTACCCTCCTTAACAAAATAGTATTATAAAGAGGAAAAAATATAATGATTATGGAGATGACTAGGTGCTTGATTCATGAAAATGGATTGCTACAAAAGTTTTGAGTTGAGGTTATAAATACATTTTTTCTTTTTGCTAAATAGATTGCTAACAAAAGCTTTATGAAAAAAGACCCCATTTGACGCATGGTTGGCTACGTACCAAGGATATTTAATATAAGAATATTTGGTTGTTTGTATTTCTCTTATATTCCTTAAATTAAGAAAGACAAATTGGAAAATAAAAGGGTAGAACCAAGGATTTTTGTAGGCTACAACTCAATATCAGAATGATCTATATGATCTATTCACCAAAAGCAACAAATTGATTGCTAATAAGGATGTCTAATTTTTTGTGGTAGAATTGGACCTAGGAAAATAACAAGAAGCTTGAGTTTTAGGAGAAGAATGATGATGTTGATGAAAATCCATTTGGTTAACCATATTATCCTTTTAAATTGGTAGAATTGGACTTAGGAAAATAACAAGAAGCTTGAGTTTTAAGAGAAGAATGATGATGTTGATGAAAACCCATTTAGGTAACCATATTATCCTTTTAAATTTATCAAACGCACAATATCACTATAATAAAGTGTGCAAAATATGAAGAATCTCAATATATGAGAAAAAGATAGTTACAATGAAGAAGGAAATTAAGATGATTAAAAAGAACCAAACCTGAAAGTTAGTGGACAAATCTAAATATAAAAAAGCTATAAGAGTCCTATAGGTTTATAAGACCAAGTTCAATTATGATGGCTTTATGAACAAGTACATGGCAAAACTGATTTTTAAGGAATATGTTCAAATATTTGAAGTAGATTTTCTTGAAACTCTTAACCAATTGCCGGTTTAGATACCATAAAAATGTTGTTGAAACTTTATACACCAGATGAATGTCATGTCATCCTTTCTCAATCATCACTTGAAAGAGTTTTGTGGAACAACCTGAAGAATTTATTATTCAAGGACAAAGAGCGAAGGTGTATTTATTAAAAAAGTGTTGTATAGTTTAAAATAGGCACAAAGAGCCTACTATAACAAAATCAATGCACATTTGGTAAACTTAAGCTTTAAAAAGAGTCTAAATGAATTTTTTATATATATCATGAAGGTTGATAATGAAATGATTATGGTATCTTTGTATGTTGATTATACTTGTTACAGGAAGTAGTAAGGAGTTGATTAACAAGTTTGAAGAAAAAATAAGAGATGTATTTGACATGACAGATCCTGAGAGGATGACATTCTTTTTTGATAGGTACAACAAAAATAAAATAAAATATTTATATGCCAACAAAAATTTGTAAAGGAAGTTCTCAATAAATTCAATAAGAAAGAGTGCAAGTTAACAATAATTCTAATGAATCAAAAGGAGAAAATTTTTACAGAGAAGATAGAACTGAAAAGGTTGATGAAGGGTTATATACGAGCTAAATAGACTAGTTGATTTAATTTTTTTTGAAAATAGAAGAACCCGCAATCACTATCCGTTGGATGCGCACTAGGTAAGCCTTTGGATTGACAAAATAGCTTGCAAATCATGCCAACCGAGTACTCCGTATTAGGTAAGCCTTGTACAACAGGCTCGATCGAGAAAGTGTAAGTAGGGAGATTCGAACACAAAACCTTTTGGCCTTATGCATTTGACTATATACTATAGATATGTTAAAGGCATAATTGACTGAAACAAGGTTCAGGTAGTGATTGATTAGATGCATCGATGATCCGAGTAACACCTTAAGCTATTGTTTGTAGCTTTAGTTCTAGAATTCTTTTTCGTGGTATTTTAAAAAATAGGTCATAGTTCAATCCATTGATTATATTGCTAATCAAGCCCTCAATCCATTGATTATGTTGTTAATTAAGCCCCCTAAATCAGAAAACCCATGACTGATTTGTGTATAGAACAAAAAGAAAGAACACAAATTTTTGTGAACAACCAAACTACCAATTGTTAATAATCCAATGCTCAATAGAAAAACAAAACACTTTAAGATAAAGTTTCATTTTTTAAGAAAATAACAAAAGAAAGGAGAAGTAAAGAATTTCTACAGAGACTCGAGTGATGGCATTCTATTAAAGGCACTTCCTAGATTTAAAAACTGAAGGCAAAAACTAGTATGTAGCTCTAGAATCAAAGAGGAGTATTGATTAGCTGACTCATAAATTTGTAATGGTCCGGTAATGTCTCTAAATGCTAAACTGTTTAATTGTATCAAACCTGTTCTAATTTGACTAGGTTACTCAGAATTAGTCTAAGCAAATGATCATGTACAAGTTTAGTTGGTGAGATTGAAGGAAAGACAAGAACTTTGCAAGTGACTTGTTAGGCAAATCGGATAAGAGTTCAACAAGACCTTCTATTTCCATATAAAGTTTTCAATATTCCACCAACAGTAAAGGAAACCTTGTGGCGATGTCCTTTCCTACAAGGTGGGTAACTATGAAGTACAGTTTCCTCGGAACATGCAAGTTCTAGATTTTTGCTGGGTTTGTATATTTCTATTGCATTCTAGGAACATTCAATATCTGCTTTGTGAATCATCATCTTAAGTTTTACAGACCTTGTAACGAGGGAAATACAGAGTTCTGACATATTGTATCCTAGACTTAAAGAGTGCACCAACCAAATTTGTAATGTCAAATTGATGATGAAAGTCCATTTTTCAAGAGTTCTTTCATTGTATAAATGCTCTTCAACACATGGACATAGACATTCAACCAAAATCAACTTTGGTGCAAGCGCATAAAAGTAAAAGCAAGTTGGTAAATTCTAACTTGTTTCAATCAAAAAGTTGCATTCCATTACTAAGTGGAGTATGTAAGCCAACTTCCACCAAACATGGAATTCCTGAGTTTGGACTAACTAAGGTCTAAAATGATCTATGTGGCTTGAAGCCTAAGACATCTGACTTGGGCTTAACATGGGCTTAACATGTCATGTTCACTGGCTGTTGTATAAAATAATTTTGGTGCTTATCTAAAAGGATATCTGTACACATGTCCACATTTTCTCTTATAAGTTTCACCAAAAATGACTCTCAGAATTGCAGAAACAAACACGACAGAATAGAGCAATGAGGTTTTTAATCACCAAGCATAAACATCGTCTCCTCAGCAGCAGTCTTGTTTTGTTTTTGTTTTTTCTGAAGTGTTCTACTTTCTAAATTTCTAACTGGTATTAGCCAACTTTGTTTATTGAGTCCTCTCCTTACTCCTCCAGAGCAATGGCATTTACAAGGACGTTCTCGTAATGTTAGAAATTTTTTTCAGCATAACTGGTGCATAGCATTAATCTCTCTATCATAATTTCCAAAAACAAATATTTTTCACAATAAAGAAATTCAAATCAAGCATCTCTTTTGCGCATGTGCAGGAGTCTCTATTTTAACTTACCTTTCCTTTAGCTATGTTTTCAACTATATCTGAGCACTGGAATTTGGTATCATAAGGAGGAAGCATAGGATACTATAGCGATTATAACTTCGTAAGTCAGTGCCGGTAAAAATCATCATTCTTTTGTCACTCATGAATGTATCTCTTTATGTGGTCACTTGGTAGGAACTAATCATTGCAAAGTGAATGTTAGATAACAAACAAGTATCCACACTTGAAGATAACAGAATAGTTGAGAGTATAGTATACTCATAAATATGGGTTAGAAATATTGCAAATTTAGAGAACTTCAAAGGCAATTACATTGCAACTAAAAGTAGAAAATGCGAATGAACTTGGAATGTTGAGAAAAAGAATTGGAACGATCATCTCTTTTAATGACTAAAATCTAGTCCATGGAATCAAAACTAGGAGCATACCAGCCTACTTCGTCAATGATTTTCTTCATTCTTTCCTCTTGCCCCTTTGAATCTCCCAGAGCTGTTGTGAAAGGGTACACAAATGTTACTTTTGTGGCCATTGATCTATAAGCAACCACATCTCCTCTCACTAAAAACTCAAGCACATCTCTTCCAAACCCTCCATCCACCTCAGCTTGCAAGTATTGGCCTAAGTTGAAACCAATATCAATAATGTTATTAGATGATAAACATGCGTGATTAAGCAGTGTAAGTACTTGTGGTCACCCAAAAACGGCTGCATAATACCATATGGGGTATCTTCAATGACTTGAATACTGGCATTTTTCTGGGTTTTCAGGATTGCATCCGTCAATTTCTGCATAGAATTGAAAATCAGATAAGTTCATAAGATACTAGAAAAACAAAGTTTAACCTCAGTGCAGCTAAAAATGTCTACTTTTCTTTTACCTGGATAGCATTCTCCACGGAGTCCTCAGGAATACTAAGAGGGAACGCGAATGATGAAGATTTTGGATTTGTAGACACACAACCTGGATTGGTTGATGGACAAGGCCTAATTTTGCTGCGATGACAGGACATGACACATTCAGAACAAAAATCAGGTCAAGCATATATTTTTGGTTCTATAAAGAAACGAATAAACTACCCATCATGCAGAAATAGGAATAAGAACATACCCAACAAAGAAAAGAAAAAACTACCCATCATGCAGAAATAGGAATAAGAGCATACCCATTTTCTAGTCCTATCTCCAAGTTCTTGGATTGAGAGAACGGAGTAGTAGGAGAAAGCAGGGGCGAGTTGGAATTGGGAGAAGGAATGGCTAAAGAGGGCAAAGAAGAGGTTAAAGTGAAAGTGAGTGCTAAAGAAAGGAAATTGGTGAGGAGGAGGGGCTTAGAGGAATGAATTTGTAAGCTAAATCTTGTTTCTTGGAATTGGTGGTGAGAAGAGGAAGTTGGGCTGGGAGTTTTGGAGGTTGAAGGTTGCAGTAGAAGCAAGGACAGAGGACCTGTTGCACTCATCTTTCTTTTAACTTTGCTTCATCTCTTCTGTCGAGTGAGTCCATTATTTCAACCTTTGTACAGTACAGGTAAAAGTCTTATCGACAGACTAGTAAACACAAGTACCAACCATTCTTGTCTTGTGGGAGGTTATACTTATCTCTCAACTAATTAAAGTTTGGTTCTTTCGTTTCGTAAAAATTGAGGAAAGTTTACAAAATCAAACAATTTAAATATTTTTTATGACACTTGTTTTTTTTAAAAATGTTTTATGACACTTGTTAAAAGCTTTGAAATCCTACTTTGGTCTAATTATATCTTTAGCGGCAAAGAAACTGAAGGGCGAAGAGCAGTAATTTTCTTGCCAAATTTCCAATGGAAGACACCTCTATGAGTGAAGTAGCACTTCCCAGAACGACCCAAGAGCTAGCAATGGAAGGCCAGAAGCATCTAGAAGAAACAATTCAAGCCGCGTTTCAGATTCTCTCTTCCATGAACGACGAGCTTTGCAATCCTTCTCTATGGTCCACTACCACGACCACGACCACCACAACTTCTTCTTCCAGTAACGTTGATGCTGTGTCGGACTCTGCGCACCACCTGGATGGTGGTGCCACCGCTGCCGTCGGTGGTGGTACCGGCAATGGCGCTCTCGATGAAGCAAGGTTTCGGTACAAGAACTCCGTCGCCGCGCTTCGTGAGGTTCTGTCCGCCATGCCCAATTCTCAGAAGGTGAAGATTTTTAAAACCCTAGTTGATTTTGGTGTTTTATTGGAGAAATTGGGTGCTTTTATCTGGTGTTATGATTTTGAGATCAGAATTTGAAACCTTTCTTTTTGTTTGTGGTTGACTTTAGAATTGTTCAAGATTTCAGTATAGTTCCATGTGAAACGGAATCTGTAGACTGAATTGAATGGAAAGTGAAAATATTTATCTTCTAGATGAGTTAATGCCGCTCTAGGCTTACGCTGAAGTTGGTTTCTTGTCTAATCAGAAGCTCTTTTGGGACTAACATTACTCCAAACTTGAAGATAGCGAGGACCCTTGTGATGTTTGAATGGGTCAATTTGAAGTTCTAATGTAATTGGAATAATAATGTTTGTCTGCATAAGAATATTAGACGCAAAAAGATATACTTTCCAAATTTGGATGGTTTTGTCTTCAACTTTAAGCAGAAATGTGTTAGTTTTAGCTCGTGCGATGACTTCATCTTCAATTAGGCGAAAGAATTTGAGATTGGATCACCTGCGGATCAAGCTGAGGTTGAGAAGTTGGAAGAGAGAGCTGCCAGTCTAAGAAAGGTATTTTGCAGGGACTTTGAATTTAGGTTTCTAAATTGCACTCTTCTTGTGAATATATATCTTCTAGTTTGGTGGTTTGACACACTGGAGCTAGTCTTTTTTCCCTTTGGTTTGTTTCTCAATGTGATTTGTGAAGGTTCTTGTTCGCCTCCTTGTTTTAGATCTACTTCTTCTCAGTTTGTGTTTGGTAATGTAGGAACTTGCAAAGAAGAACACATATCTTAAGCTTCTCATAGATCAGTTGCGAGGTCTTATTACCGACATATCTACATGGCAAAGCCCTTGTTCAATCTAAAGTCGTATGGTTTGTTTCTCAATCATCGTGATTTTGAAGGTTGTAGTTCACCTTTCATCCTCGTCTTAGATTGATTTCTTCTCAATTTGTGCTTTGTAATGTAGGAATTTGCAAAGAAGAACGCATATCTCAAGCTTCTTATCGATCAATTGCGGGATTTTATTACTGACATATTTATGTGACAAAGTCCTTGTTTGATTTAAAGTGTAATTGGCTATTGTTCCAATGTGAGAATGGTGTCTCAGAACAGAGGCTTGAGTAGAGAAATTTTCTTCCTAAAGTTGTTCCTCATAAAATCATATGCCAGTCAAGATGAGAGAAACAAAATTTGAACAAAATTAGTTAGCAAGAGTTGCATGTGAGAAACTCAAAAGATTGTTTTATATTATGATAACTTTATTGTTGCAGAAAACAATTGAAGTGAATTTTGTTGTTCAGATGCATTAATCTTTTGTGAATGTGGTAGCAATAGCATGCTTAGTGTGGTTATAATAAGTGCTTAGTCTCGGATTTTATAGCCTTTTGAGCTGACTTTTAATGGTAATATTTATTTTTTTTTTTGAACGTTGTCAGGTGCGCTCAGCGCATATTATTTATATCGAAAGCTAAAACGTCATACAGAAAAGTAGGCGGGTATACCCTCCATTCAAAACCAGACATAGAATTGGCTGCTTTAGCTATCGTATAAGCGACTTGATTCGCTGGTCTCTTAATAAAAGCCGTGGAAATAAAACGATGCTCATTAGTCAGAGCTTTACAATCCTCAAAAAATAAGAGGGGAAAGTTTTTGTGGACTACAAGAAATGTGTAATTATTTGACAGTGTCTGTTTTGTGACACTTAACCCTTGCTGGTATCTGAATATCGTGAACTGTCTTATCTGGTTAATGTTTTGTTTTCTCCATCTTACAAGAGGATAGAGCATTACTTCTCATGAGCGTCAATTTAGTACTGCACTTCTGGTCGTGTTCTTCAAGCTCCACTCTTCTGCGCCTTTTTAGCCTCTTAACTAAAGTTTACTAATGTCGCCACTCTCACCAAACGACGAGAGAGGTCGAAGTGTCCAGGATACGCAAAGCACAGAAGTCATGGTGGGCTTCCCGGGAATTGGCTAGGAATGAAGCAAACATCTCGTGTGAAGTTTCTTCCGTCGGTGCCACGAATAGGTGCGTGAAATGGATTGACGAGTTACTCTGTTTTGTTCTGGCCAGGAAATTAGATTCCATCAGAAACAACTGATGCAATGCAACGAAGAACACCCGGGGCTCTTGACAGCAAAGCTACCTCATAATTTTTTGCCATCTTTGTTCGCTGCCCACCGCACAGCACCACAGGACTAGTCATTAACCAAGTTGAACGTGGTCCCATCCAGCTCTAGTCTAAGTTCGTATTACCCATCGTAGACCCATCTAGCTCGAGTCAAGTGTGTTTTCCATCAACCCACTCTAAATTGATGATGCTGTTACTCCTTACGCCCCCTACTCGTCGAGAGTTTGGTTCAGTTGTCATTAAGAACCAAGTACATGCTTGACTTGACACTCGGATTATGAGCAAATTATATGATTCAGTTTTATATTTATGTTACCGATTACTATTCAGGAAACCAAGTTCACTATCAGCAAACGATTTCTTCTTTTCTTTTCAATACTCTCATTAACTAGCAACTTAACGTGGCTACATACAAGTTTTGCACGCAAGATAGACGTGATCAGCAATGGATAAACAGTGGAACATCCATAGCTAACTAATTAATGGTGGACTGAAGATCTAGTCGTGAGTGACGACCTCATATCAACAATGGCAGATTCATCAGCTCCAAGCTTGACAGCCTCTTTGCTTGCTCTGAGAAACCTTGCAACGCCACCCCTCACATAATCATGAGCTTCTTTCACATTCATCTTCTTCCCTATCTCGTTGGGGAAGCTGCTCAAGAAGTGGTCACCGTTTAGTACACCTGCCAGTTGAACTACCTCAGTCTGAAACTCAGAGAGGGCTCCATCTTCTTTTGCTTCTGCGTTACTCAAAGGTGCAACATCTGGCAAGGTATCTGCAAATTAACATAGAAGGAACACTAATCAAAGGGTCCTTAACACAGAAATATGACAATTGAAAATGAACTCGTTTGTGCACGTTGCTTCTGTTTAATGATCAAGCTAGCTTAATCAGATTCCTTTAAGTATTCCTCATAATGGCTTCAAATTAGCCACCAAATCGTATGTGACTGAAGAATAACTATTGTTTCTATTGAACTGTGCGTTTGTGTCCGGACAAACTTGCAGATTAGTTATTAGTACCTGGACAATCAGTTCTAGGAGAAGCCAGCTTACTGACAACACTTTCAAAGGTTCCAGCCCATGCATCTCGATAAGTCAAGAAGTTGGAAGTGAGGTTGAACATTTTCTTCACTGTAGCAGGAATTGAAGAATGCTCAAACTCTGAGTTCGGAGTAGGTCCATTTGGAGCACTTATCACTGGAAAAGGAAGGAAATTAATATAGGAGAAGGAAGTCAGAAACAAAGTAATTACAAAAGAACACATTTTTCTTTCTAAGATTCAGATGTCTAAACAGATTTGGTATTGACCAAAACCTAATAGACTTTTCAAATGAATCGACCTTAAATCACTCCCAGCAATGAGATTCCATTAAAAAACTTGTCAAGTAAACCAATCGAGAAGTGGAGTTTTGTTGTCTAACAACATGGAATTACGGGGAATAAAGGGTAGTTCAGAACTAGAAAGGTTCCCAAGATCTATGAGATGCCATATCCAATTTCCCATTCTCCTACCAAAACAGAAAAAACAATGATCACCCAATATATCAGGAGCTGACCCTTCCACAGGTTTCACTGACATGGCAATCAACATAATCACCGACAGAGATATCAATCTATAAGATATCCGATAACAGAAATTACAGCTTACCACTTCCTTTCTCGATCCATGGGGAGACCATGATTGTGGGTACGCGGACTCCTAAACGATCAAACTTGAAGAAATATGGAGCAGGACCGGTGTTCCCATCTGGGTTTGGAACATTAACATAAGGAGTGTTAACATGATCGTAGAACCCACCATGCTCATCGTAGGTAATGACCAAAAGGGTCTCATTCCATTGAGGACTAGCTCTCAATGTCTCATAGACCTCCTTAACAAGCTTTTGTCCACTTGCAACATCATGAGATGGATGATCATCACTTGCAGGAAACCCTTTTAGATCAAAGTAGTTTGGCTCAATAACAGTAAAGCTTGGCAATTTCCCCTCTCCAGCATCTTTCTTGAACTTCAAATTGTATTGGTGAAACTTAAAGATGTACTTCAATTTCCTCATGTTTCTATAGAACAAAGTTGTCGGCATGTTGTGGAAGTAAACCCCAAAATCTTTATCATTCTCATGAAGTGAATCAAAGATGGTTTTTTGAGGGTACCCTTGAGCCAATTGCTTCGTAACATGGCTAGTTGAGCCATGAGAAGTAGCGGAGTATATAAATAGCCTATTGGGTTGTGTCGGACCAGGGATTGAAGAGAACCACCGATCAAAGACTGCAAACTCTTTTACTAAAGTAGCATAAACAGGTAGAGACTCGGGCCTAAAACCCTTCATTACAGTTTCAGATAGGTTTGGTGACATAGAAAGTGCCTGCTCAACAAAACCAGTCATTGAAGGAACTGAGCTATTGCCAAATACCTGCTGCACAACGGCCTCAAAGGAGTGTCCAGGATCCGGATCCACGTATTTAGCATCGTCCGTGAAACAAATAGATTGTTGGTTCGCGTTCTTGGTCGATACAGCGTTGCATTCTTTTCCTGTAACTCCATTGATTGCTGGGTTCACTGTCTTCTTCATCCATCCAAGCATGTGATCAAAAGATCTGTTTTCCAGCACCAAAACCACAATGGTCTTGATTGGGTTTTGTTGTTGAGCGGTGGAAACACACGACAGGCTAAGAGCCAACAAGAACAACATAAACGAAGATGATCTGGTTTTGGAACCTTTCATGGTCACTTGAAACCAGGATTAGTAAACAAGCAACAAAGCTCGCAACTTTTAGTTCAGAATGCGCGGTTTTTGTAATAACTTCTAAAGTATCAGTCAGGATTCTTTTTAAGTGACAATAGTGGATTCACTATAGTAGTTTTGGCAGGCCATAAGAGAACAAAAGAAGCTTCTGGTTATAGGTTTTTTGGGGTGCTTTCAGAAAGAGAAGAAATGATGTTAGTGACGTTTGCGGATTTATTTCCCCAAACTCTTTTAACTGCCTTCTGGTTTTTACCAGTTTCTTACACAGACGTGTCTTCCAAATCTATGCTGCGACTGTGCATGTGCCACTGCAAAACTTTCATCAGCATCTTTCAACGTCCTTGTTAACGCAATACATATTCTTCGTGAGGGTGTGCTTTATAACTGTGATAGAAATTAAAGAACTAACAGACCAAACGGTCAAAATTGGTCATAACATATTTAAATCACATTAACCTTCTTGTTACTCGTACCTTACGCTTGAACCTGACTTACTGTGTCGCTAATTACGTTTCCAATTCCACGTGCCTGTGGTGTATATTTATTTAATACATGAACAGAAGAGGCGGTGGCGTGTGCCATGGCACGTGGCCAAAGCTTCATCTTCTTCAATTCATACGCAAACGCTCTTGGAATTGCAAAAAGACAATCTTTTCTTGGCAAAATCGACAACGACCACGGCCACAGATCAGTGAGTTGGAAGCCATTTTTAAGTTACCCAAAAAGCAAACAAGGGTAATCAGTGATAAAAACAGAAAACCCCACATGGCATTTGCTTATCGTCTGCTGTTTTTCAGGGCCCTACTTTTCTTTTCTTTTAAATCCGTAAAGTTGCTTAATCAATGTAATAAGCACTATTGAAGGAAATGGGGCTTCAGTTTCACTTACCCCTGCACATAAAAGTAGTGAAAAAAGTCGCAAGCAAAAGAATGTTAGCTCAAAACCAAACCAGCGAAACGAAGTTCATGTGCCAACTTTTATTTCCATATATCCACAAAACATCGGATATGTATAAGCTTCAGTGACAATGAATACACGGCATTTAGCAGTCATGCATGAGGAGTATACAAAACCAGCAGAGTGAAAATGGACTTCGTTTTATATATGCGGGTTTAACAGTACGTCAACCATAAGAATTGGCCGGCACCTCAAGCCATTTTCTTTTTAGTGCCTTCATTCAGGAGAAATTAAGTTGGTAAAAGTGGACATATGCATCAGTTACCAGCTCTCTTCAAGTATGCTAACACACCTAACCCAGCAACTAATGCAGCACCTGCCGCAACACCACGGTATGCAGCTGCCCATGCATCTGCATGAGCATAATCCAAACTTTCTGAATTGCTGCCTCTTCTACGACCAGGTACCCCTGAATGATCTAGGTGTAACTTCAAACCCTGCAAAAAGTTCTTTGCTAAGTTAAGATTTTGATATTAGTAGATTATTCACACCAAAACTTGGGTGTTCCATTACATTTCAGTAATTAGTTTTCTTTCTATTTTTATCCCAGGTTGGTAAATTGTACGGCATGTACCTAATAAAGGATGGGCTAGTGATTCCCAATAGTTCATGCATCACAAAATCTTACCCCCCTAGGTGGCGTTCTTCTTTTATGAACTGGCCTAACAGATGTTTACTGTTCCAATAAAACGCATCAACAAGGATAACAGGACACTGTACCTTCAAACCAACTGATTTTGCATGTTCTATAGCCATTACCAGATCATCATCTGATGCCAGAACAACTTTGTCGTGGTCTTCATCTTCATACTTCATAGTTTTGACCCCAAATCAGAACATAAATATTTAAAAATCGAAATGCAAAACCCAAGTTGTCAACAAATATAAATACTAACAGACATACCAGAATTTGAGGTAAGTTGTTAGAGTCAATCTCATTTCCTACCCTCTGAAGAATTGCAGTCATAAGATCTGTCAGGCTCCGAGTATCTATTTCATAAGAAACCAGCAACCATGTCACTAATACTTTAAGAAACATAGATTAGATCACAAACTAAGCTCAAGTTTCAAAGTCACTGATCTAAACCAAAAACCCGCTTGTTTATAGGTGTTAAGGTGGCGATGGTGTCAACACTGTCAACATGGGTCATGGGAGTGATTAACATAGAAATACTAATTTGTGAAGAAGTGCACATGCATAACCTCACTCATCCCACATATAGTATGACTCGAGGAGAAACTATATGGTGGTGCCTTGAATAATTCCATCAGAAAGCTACAGTCTCCACACTGCAGCTTTGGAAGGAAGTCGTAGACTGTCCTAATCTTCAGCACTATTGCTTATTTGTTGCATTCAGAAACCCAACTTACTCCCACAGTTAAACACCAAGAGCAATGGTACTTTAATATCTTACCACAAGCAAATCTATGCATTCGTCCTTTTCGATCTTCTATTTTGAAACAAAAAGCAGTTGGCATTGAAGACGGAGGATAGGGATAAGATCTTGCCGTCTCTGCTCCATCTGAGGCCAATTTCAGAGAACCTTCACTGAGAAGATGATTCTGTGTGAGAAAACATAAATAATAGCATAAGGGGTTACATTACAAAAACTAATATCAAAGCTGACCTTCGTGAGTCATCATCGTCTTCATGTGGGCTTAAGGTCATGGCGGAATCCCAAAACTTTTGCAACATCAAGCTTGCCGCTTCATTATTTACTCCACCACTGTTCCCAACCTGATTAATGAAAAAACAAAGATAAGAAATGCTTCATTATTTAACACAAGAAAGACATCACAATTAGAATGTAGCATATATTTTGAAGAAAAATCACATGCAAAGGGCATCTAGGCCATGTAGGTCACGCAACATATTTGTATAGATTACAAAAGTTTTTCAGGTCCATAGATCATGACAATTTCTTTTACGAGTTATACCATATCAGCAAGTTTGTTGCCCAACTCATATCCATCTATGGCTGATTTTGAACTGAATAGAAAAATAACTCCACCATCCAAAAATTGATTTACACAAGGAACGAAAGTATGCAAAGGTGTTTGATAAATTGCACCGATTACCCTCAGGGGGTTGATCTTTCACATGACACAACCTAGGATGATTTTCAAAAAATGCAGACCTTGTTGCAAGAGAAAAGAAATTGAGAAGAGATATATTGTTAGAACATATACACAGTATTGACTTACTGTGGCAATTGCAGCATGAGTTATATGAATCACATCAACAACAGCAACCACATTCCCTTCTGCAGGCAAGCATCCCCGATATTGAAAAATATCATTCTTTATAGCGACAGAAAGCTTTCAACAAAAACTACAAGTTTCATGAAGATCATTTTCTCAAATTCTGCCTAAATCAAAAAGTCAACTCTCTACTCCAAAAAGTCA
>JANIJF010000006.1:69885739-69896507 GCA_024520955.1 Erythroxylum bequaertii
AATTCAATCCAGAGTTTTTCACTTGAGGTTGTTTGCAACATCTAATGGGGAATAAGTTTGGATTATAGTGTTTTTTTCCCTTAGAAAATAATGTGGTTCATGTGATTATGGTTTTCCTTGAGTTTGGATATAGTTTTTCCTGATGCAGTCTTCAACAAAGATTAGTCATTGACTGGTGATGGTCTCATGTAGTGTACTAGTTTTTCATTCTAGTTTTTAAGAAGTGTAGTTAAATTTTCTACCTTAAAACATCTTGTCTTTGTATTCATTACATTATCAATCATGCAATGCATATTGATCATATGATTATGTCTTCTGCCTTCCAATGTGGTAAAATAAGGCAAAGCCAAATCTAGCAAGAAGACCAAGGCAGAACCCACCAGAGAGGAGATGCATGCTGTTGTTGTGGATATTCTGAAGGAAGTAGATTTCAATACTGTAAGTGCATGTTGCATGGTTTGGATCAATGCTCAAGGTTTAGGATAGGTCCATTATTTCTAAATGATTTTTCTGTCAATCCGCAGGCAACTTTATCCGATATTCTCAGACAACTTGGTATGTTTAATGGCTTATCTTTTTTCTATGGCACACAACTCTTGTGGTTTGATTCATGTTCACTAATCATACTTGTATATTCTTGTTTAGGTACTCACTTCAGTGTGGACCTAATGCATAGAAAAGCAGAGGTTAAAGATATAATCACAGAGGTGATAAATAACATGTCCGATGAAGATGATGAAGGGGAAGGGGAAGAAGCTGAAGAGAACGCTGAGGCTGATGATGATGCAGACAAGGATGGTGATGGAGATGATGATGCATAATCAATCTTAATCAGAAGGTTACTTTTGAGCCTTATACATGAATTGTGGTGTACTATGCAGACAGGATCTCCCAGGAGTGTTTCAACACTGTACCTGTTGATGATATACCAGGATCGCCATTTGGATCTAATGACGGTTTCCAGATTAAAAGAACAAGCACACAACTGAGTTTGTTTGTACCATACTAGTCCTCAAATCAAGTGCTTACTTACCTGACCTTAAGTAGATATTTATGCAGTTCCGCCACCCCTTTTGTTAGCCCTTTTAGATGTAATTGTTGACTGCCTTTTTTAACAAATGAGTAGAAATCAAATTTCTTGATTCAACATTAGGTGTAAATCTTTGTTCGCAACTACTTTTAAGGCTTCAAAGTTGTAATTTCATTGGTTCACAGCAGAAATTTCTAATGTAAAGATAGTAGCTTACGTTGCTTGTAGACGGCGTACATTTGGCGTAAAGCATTACGTGGGAGGGCAGGCTGTGTCGCGCTTGGTAATTTGCCCATCTTTGGCTGTTGAGGTTGTCTACCTACTCAATGAGCAATACTCTGATTGCATTCGACTGTTATGTTAATTCGTAAGACATTACAAGTTTCGATCCTTGAGTCAACCATATCCTTATTAAATTTCCTGCCAAAGTTTGCTGCTACAGTTCCTTAATTACAGCTAAATTGTGGTGCACAAGAAAAGAGAGTTAGGCTTTCTAGACATGCCTCTCCAATCAAAAGTGTAGTATCTAGTTGTAAAATAAAACAGACACGTATTTGGACTCGGAATAATGGAACAGAAAATGTAAATGATCCATCTTTGTGAGAATCCCTGTACAGATTTTGATCAGACTGTCACTTAAAGTAAGGTAAAGTTGTTTTAACTAGCAGGGCACTATATATATTATTAAATTCACTTCCTCCTTTGCACAAGATATAACTACAGGTTAAACAAAAACTGTAGGAAAAGTTGGTTTCTTGAATGCCATTTTGTAGTAATCATCTTCCCCCTAAGTAACTTACTTGAATACCTTTTTGTAGTAAACATCTTGCCCCTAAGTAACTTGCTAACTTTCGGCCTCAGAAAAATAATTTGTATTGGACTGTAGCTAAGAGGGGATCAACTATGCCTTAATCTATAATTGAATATGGCATGGACCAAAAGCAATTATTGTTTAAGAAAGATTATGATAAAAAAACATCAAGTAATCAAAATTTGGATGCCAACCCTACCAACTAATATTAGATTTGCTCTACACTACTTTCAGGAATTGCTGGCTGCAGGTAATGTTTTGGTTCTTCGGCCAGTAGCCTACCCCAACCCATATGACACCTTCTGTTGATATTACAGAGAAGACAAAATGTTCAAATCAAAGGGTAAACGAAAAGAATCTGTTTTCTCTTCTGATTTTGGATACGTTCCTCCATTAAAACAACCTTACGTATGATTGTTTCAAACAGTACTCTCCACCTGTCACTGTCATGTTTGTAGCATTTTGTTAACCAAAACTCACGGTTGTCCAATTGCTGTCCTATCCCTTCCTATATAACTTCACTTACTTTTCTCAAAATCTGTACCAAGGATCTTAGTTTCTCTGCTGCTCATTTGTCCGCAATTCTATATTGCTGTGCTTGAAGGTGTGCTTCCTGCGAATTATTGTCACTTTTATTTCTCTGCCAATAGCATCATTTGTTATTTTACCAAAATAACTCTTTCCTTTGTGGGCAGGATTCAATTAGTGTCTTTACTTTCCAATGGCACCTGAAAGCAGTAAGGCCTTGCAACTTACAGTTAAGCAAGAAGAACCAACTCTTGTGACTCCTGCAGAGGAGACAGAAAAGGGTCTTTATTTCCTCTCGAACCTTGACCAAAACATTGCGGTGATAGTTAGAACCATTTACTGCTTCAAAGCTGATGACAAAGGAAATGAGGATGCTGTGGATGTTATCAAGAATGCATTGTCAAAAGTTCTTGTTCATTATTATCCACTTGCAGGTCGGTTAACAATTAGCACAGAAGGGAAGCTTATAGTTGATTGCACTGGAGAGGGTGCAGTGTTTGTGGAAGCTGAAGCTGATTGTACAATAGAACAATTAGGAGACTTGACAAAACCTGACCCTGCGACACTTGGGAAATTGGTTTACGACATCCCTGGTGCTCAAAACATACTGCAGATTCCTCCTCTGGTGGCTCAGGTATGCGAATTCTGTGGCACTGATTCTCAATCGTATTGATGGTGATGACTTGGGTTATATCGACTCTAAGCAGGTCTAGTTCGACTCTAAACAGGTCTATTTTGAAATTGAAATTGGTTTCTTAGAAAATTGCAATCATTCGCGGTATAAATTGGAACAAGTTTGTGATAATTTAAAACAATAGGAAGAATGGTTTAAAACTATGCAACAGAAACAGATATTCTTTTCAGTTCTTATGGTATTTGGCAAGTTTCTTTTTCAATTCTTTTAACCTGAAGAGAATGATCATAGTTGAATGCTAGAAGTCTGTTTTTAAGAACAGGAAAGACTATGCCATTTCTTGCTTTCTATTCAATATGAAGCTTCATTTTTAGCAGATATGAACTTGGTCGATCACACATGTAAGGATAGAGCAATAGTATCAGGTCCAACATGGCATTTTCGTTTCACAGATATTGTTAATTTCAACAGAGTTCTCAGGACAAGCACATGTTTTTCGTATGGTAGAGCATATATAGTTCGCAAGACTGAATTTTCTATTTGGGATTTCGTCAAAATTTAATCTTGCTTCACAGGTAACGAAATTCAAATTAGGAGGATTTGTTCTTGGCTTGTGTATGAACCACTGTATGTTCGATGGAATCGGTGCCATGGAATTTGTGAACTCCTGGGGCGAAACTGCCAGGGGCTTGCCGCTGACAGTCCCTCCGTTCCTGGATAGAAACTTACTGAAAGTCCGTAACCCGTCTAAGATAGAGTTTCCACACCATGAGTTCGCGGAGATTGAGGACATATCAAAAACAAGCAAGCTTTATGAAGAAGAAATGCAGTACAGGGCCTTCTGTTTTGATCCTGAGAAGCTTGAAAAGCTCAGGAGAAAGGCCATAGAAGATGGAGTTTTAACCAAGTGCACAACATTTGAGGCTCTTTCAGCCTTTGTCTGGAGAGCTAGATGTCAAGCACTAAGAATGGTGCCTGATCAACAGACAAAACTGCTGTTTGCAGTAGATGGAAGGGCTAAATTTGTGCCACCATTACCAGAAGGATATTGCGGTAATGGAATTGTCCTAGCAAATGCTGTGTGCAAAGCAGGAGAGATACTAGAGAATTCACTATCCTTTGCAGTAGGGCTAGTTCATGATGCAGTTAAAATGGTTAATGACGATTACATGAGATCAGCCGTTGATTATTTTGAGGTCACAAGAGCTAGGCCTTCTCTTGCTGCAACTCTTTTGATCACAACTTGGTCTAAGTTGTCCTTCCACATCACAGACTTTGGATGGGGAGAACCTATTTCATCAGGGCCTGTGGCTTTGCCTGAGAAGGAAGTAGTTCTATTCCTGTCTCATGGTAAAGAGAGGAAAAGCATAAATTTGCTTCTGGGTTTGCCAGCTTCTGCCATGGAAGTTTTTGAAGGATTAATGCAGATTTAAACCATTGAAACATCCATTGATTTGTTGGTACTCCCGCAGAAGTCTTTATGGATTTTCTTTATTGAAGTGAATTCTGTATTTTGTATTGCTAAAAAGAAGTATGGTTTTCAGCGGTAAAGGAAAGGAGCTACTGAGACAATTCCGTACATAATGAGAATGATTCTTGGAGGGGATATGTCAGATGATGGAATGAAATACTTGTTTCCCAGAATCTCTATTCCTTTCTCCGCTAGTTATGTAACATGTCAGTAATCTTATATTCATCGATTGAATAAAACAAGAATAATAGCATCTGAATCTGAATCTGATATTGGTTTTCCCCGTGTTAAAACTTGAATCGTCACAAATTCCTATTCAGTGTTTGAAGAACAGACAATGAAGAGCAAAGCGCTTTCAACTTTCTACCAACTCTACCACTTACACTTCTCTTTTCCAATTTCTTATCTAGAAATTCTATGCACCATCTTCCAAATCAAAGTTGAAGAAACTCAAAGCAGAGCAACATTTCCAAGTTAAGATTTCTAATCTCAAGTATATGAAAACGTCATATCAAGCTGACACTGAAATTTCAAAGTCAAGTGGAACTGCATCTCCCGGTTCTTGGTTTCAAACTCATCCATAAATGAAGATTGACAATATGGGCACGAGGGTCTGACAGAGATCAATCTAATGATAAGTAATTATTGGAAACCCTAATTGTATTGAGTAATTCAAGAAGAAAAGGTATTCGTTAGTGGTTGAAAAATTCGTTTTTTCCTGGTACATAGACTTTAAACTACCTTCTTGCTTGTCTTTAACTACCTTCTTACTTTGTTACATTCAACCATTCATTGTATTACACGTGTTGTGCATTCTGATTCGATTTTACTTTAGTCATCTCCTCCTTTACGATGCTTATTCTTCTTAAATCTCCTCTTGCTCATCGTCTTCGACTCTTCTTTCTTCACTTCTCTAACTCATCCTCCCATAACAATACCTTCCACTTTGATGACGTTGACCACAACATACGAATACTCTCAACAACAGTCTTCTGCGTTATCTACTGACCATTGAATCAAAAGTCGCATAGCAGGTTTTTTTTTTTCCCGATTGAACAATTGTCTGTCCAACACTGCTATTGGGTACTTTAATATGGATGGATGGGAGTCCGGTTACTCATGTGAATGGAACAACATGTTTCTTGAGTTGAAAACATGGAAACTAGGATGCATCCGAGTTGTCTCTGGTAGTTACAAACGATAAGCAACAGTGCCAATATGTTGAGCTATTGTAAAAGGGCTGAAATAAATAGATCCCAGCTTTTGGTTATCTTGATTCCAAAGAGTATGCTGGCAATATGGGTGCAACTTTACATAAACTAAATCATCAGGTTGAAATTGTCTATCTGTTCTGCGTTTGTCAACAATCTCCTTCATTCGATTATTAGTATGTCTCATAGGAAATTGGATCAGTTTAATGGCTGCTTCTCTCTCATAACCGAATCAGCATATAACACTGAATTTAGGGTTGGCAATAGTCGGCTCCGCCAATTTTTTTAAATAATTATTTTTAAAATTAAAATATAAAATAATATTTATTTAATTGAATTTGAGTTTGGGTTCTTAGATTTGAGTTTACCCAAAACCTAACTCTTTACTTAGAATAAGTAAATCTCTAATCGGTCTGAATCTAGTCCTAAGTTGAAGCCTGACTCATAGATTGATTCATTGAAAACATATGAATCTAAGCCCATGAGTCAACTCATTTTCATCCTTTCTTGAATGTCTAGCTCGATACGGTATATGCAAAGGATAAGTCTACCTACCATGCTACCAAAGATAACCAGCAATGTCATTGATGAGGGAAATTACTGGACATACAATGTAAACAAGTCTTTATTATGCAATTTAACACCCTCCTTTAAATGAATCATATGTTGTTCCCATTCTCTATTATGTACTAATGTATTATCAAAGAAAACTAACATTGGTTTACTTAAATAATTCTTGAAAATTGCATTCATCAAAATTTGAAAAGTTGCTCGAGCATTCATCAATCTAAATGGCATCACCAAAAATTGATAGTAATCTTGATGACTTTTGAATGATGTTTTGTGAATATCATTGGTATTCATTTGAATTTGATAATATTCATTCAATCATTAAATCCAATTTCGTAAAGTATTTAGCCTCACCAAGTTTATCCAACAAAACCTCAATCAAGGTATTAGAATTTATCTTTAATCGTGCATTTATTCAAGGATATAATCCACATAAAATCTTAACGTAGCATCCTTCTTCTTAACCAAAATAATAGATGAAGCAATGTAACACCCCATTCCTATCTGACATATGCACATGCGTCTATCGGATACACGTGTACATGCCTGACAGAAATGACATGTTAATTATCTCACCTTCACTATACATATCATGACATCATAAATTAAACCATCAGTCACATATTCTCTAAAGCCCAAAATGTTATCAAGTTATACCAAAAACTATAATTTACATTGTGTCATATAATACAATTTCGTCCTATCATCCATGTTTTACAACATTAGCTTATGAGCATATACAACTCAATACACACCGAATACTATAAATATGAAAGAAACAACAATGTCCTTAATCCCAGCTGACCAACCTTTGAGCCATATCTGACTGTAACAGCTGCACAAAATATGCTTCTACGAAGTTTTAAAAGCTAGGTCGTCTCACTCTCGAACTTGAAAAGCAACGGTGCAATTTTGATGAGTTTTGCGAACTCAGCAGAGTAACCATCCTCGATGGTTCACTTATGTCATAAAACAAGATCAGTTATAGCAAGTAATTATACAGTTCAATTCCACTTGAAAAGTATTAAGTGCTATCACAGATAAATCATTTATCAGTTAAACAGTTCAATCAAATAACAACATTCACACAGCTTTGTAAATCATTCAATGAATTCAAATTACATGCGGATGCTATATGTATGAGACTCACATTCATTTTTGTATTGTTGTGATTGTGTGCTTTTACAGTATCTTGAATTATCGAGCTCAGTAAACACAATAAGCCATAGGCTTTAATCATATATGTGAGAGCTTAAAGCTCCTTTCAGTAATAGTCTCAGTCTTGATAGCATCATCAGTCACAACTCCTTTATATTACTTACATTAGAATGAAATGTATGCCACAATTCAGTAATTAAATTCAATCATTTTCATTCATAAGTATTATGATAGTTCAATAGTCATAGTATCAATCACAATAACAGTAGTCATCGGACTAGGTTTCACATTCAACTTTTCAGTTGAGAATCAGAAAATCATTTTGGTAGACGCATTCACATTCAATCAGTACTTCCAATATCATTTTCATGTATGAAAACATCTCGGAGAAATACTGTCCAGAATCTAGAACACAAACAACACATTTTAGTAAAGTTCAATAAGATAGTAATACAATTCAGTACAGTTCAGTATTACACAAATCAAGAAGGTGAGACCATCTTAGGTTACTCACAGTATGTTAAGTTCTAGCAATGTCTAGATGTTGTCGCTCAATACGCTCCTCTATACATACAATACATACTCATATCACAATATTGCATAATTATGTATTCATTAATGCGTATTCATGTATATTGAATACGTACAATGCATGTTCATGACAATTCTGGGTTTTTAATTATTAATCTAATCATAATAATCATTTGGATATCCACTTTCAAATGATTAACTCAGATTTTTCTAAAGATACACTTTCGAGACCATTTTGCACAATTAATTTCATCAGGAAAGTGAAGGAATTTGGTAACACTTCCTTCTAACAAATTATTCTACTATGCCCAAAGTCTCTATTTATACCAAGATCATTCAATTTGGTTCATTATTCTATAAGTTATTCTCAAAATACCACAGACTAAATACATTTAAAATTTTGGCTAATGCATGATCATACATTCAAATTGTACAACCCATATCTAACAATTCCAATATCCAAAAACTTTTAGAGACACCTTAGCTTAATTAGGTCTACATCAATACAGTTTATTCAATAACAACAGGATATGATCTCTGTCACTGGTAGTGCTACAGCCTAAGCTAAGACTCAATTACTTTCTAATTTTGAAAGTCTTAGAGACAGAATTAAAATTAGACTTCTTCACGAAAGTTGTATATATATGTCTCTAATTTAATCTGAATTAAGAATAAACTCATTTAGAAATCTACAAATCAAGTTATACTCAGAATACCGAAGCATGTTCATGAAAATTCTCCAATTCATAACATTCTAGCAGACTTCCACACTTTCATCCTATCAGTCACTCTCAAATAAATTTAGGTAACTCTAAATTTTCATAGAGAGAAAGAAAAAAATGAATCTATTGGTTCAAGTTTCAAGTCATTTGGAGGTCGGATGAAAAAGTTATAGCTAAAAGACTCAAAGTTATTCAGTAAAATACTCTAGTTCAAAAACTCATACATGCAACCCATCACCTTTTCTCTCTCTTGATTAATATAACATAGCTTCTTCTTCTTCTTCTCCTCAACCCAGTTTTTTTTCTTCCAGATTCTGCTTCCTACACTTCACAATTAATATATCTACTAGATAAGCATCTTTTCTACTTCCATCTCAATTTAACCCAACACAAATAAATCAAATTCCAAAATGTTATACATATATATAAAAAGCTGCACTGTTCAGGTAAGCATATTCTGTTTTTTTGCATCTTTCTTCCATCTTCATTCCATGTTTTTTTTCTATCATTTTAATCCTTCTTAAAACACAACACAACACTGCTCTATGTTCTCTTTAACTTTAACTTCACATAAATCCATCACTAACATTACCCAAACATTTATGCATATAAAATGAAAATAGAGCATGTTCATCAACTTTACTGCATATATGGTTCTGCATGTCTGTTAATATCCAACAACAATCTCATTTCAATTCTTCTTCTGAATCTTCCCATTTTCATTGCAACTAACTATTTACATCATCTTTAAACATTCACGTAAGTACACGATTAAACAACAAAACACCGTGAATAACTATTATTTTTTGCACTTTTCTAACTTTCATCTGATGCATTTCTTTTCACTTTCCTCTACACTTTCACTTTATTTAACTCCTTTCTATATTAAGATCTCACCAAATCCTCATTCCTTACTATCAAACTCATTTTAATTCCTTCAAACATTTCCAAAAACATTCACGTATATCAACAAGAAAAACAGAGCATGAACACCGTGAACATCCAACCATTATTTTCTATAATTATAATTATTTCACTAATCTCCATTTCACATTATGCATAAGCTTGAATTATGCTTTCTAATTTCTCATTAATCTCTAATAATCACCATTCTAATCTTAATTCAGATCATAGGACGTTACAATTCTCCCCTCCTATCAAAAATTTCATCCTCAAAATTCTTACCTAATAATTTGAATAGGTGGGGATACTGTTACCTTATATGATTCTCAGTTTCCCATGTTGCTTCCTTGGTCGAGTGATTTCTCTAACGAACTTTCACTTATGGAATTACTCTGTTTCTTAACTGCTTTGTCTTATAACCCACTGTCTTGATTGACTCCTCAATATAACTTAAATTACTATCAATCTTAATATCTTGAGTCAGTAATACATGAGTAGGATCAGATCTGTATCTTCTTAACGTACTTACATGAAACACGTTATACAGTTAAGACATCTCATTAGGCAAAGCTAACTTATATACTAAAGGTCCAATCTTCTCAAGAATCTCATAAGGACTAATGTATCTTGGGCTTAACTTTCCCTTTTTACCAAATCTCAGTACACTATGCCAAGATGACACTTTCAAAAACACCCTGTCTCCAACATTGTATTCCATATCCTTCCTATGCTAATCCATGTAGCTTTCCTGTCTATCCTGAGTTGCTTTTATTCGACTCCCGATCAATTTCACCTTCTCTACAGTGTCCTGTATTAGTTCTGGACCTTCAATTATTCTCAAACCTTCCTCATCCTAGTAAAGAGGCAACTGACATTTTCTATCATACAATGCCTCATATTGTAATGCCAGACTTTCTGAGCCCTTTTATGTTGTTCTATATTTGAAGATACTACTATATATTGATATATTCATTTTTGTATATGAGTTCAAAGATGTTTTGAATCCTTTTGGTACGTATGCTAGTGATATATAATGTTATATACCCTTACATGAACTTAGAGTTCATCGGCATGTGAAATCTTGGAGATTTCCGGCATATAAGCTTTTAAGTGTATAAAACCGAGTCCATTGGATGGATATGACCATGGTGGTTAAATTAAATAAATTCTAATGCCTTATAGGGGATTAGACATGATTT
>JANIJF010000006.1:69911780-69922459 GCA_024520955.1 Erythroxylum bequaertii
CTTGTATTATGGAGACAATCTCTCCTTGTTTATTGTATCGTTCCTGTATAAAGCCGTGTACCAATGCATCAATGAAATATATCAAATTTCTACCACAATTAACTTCTCCTCGTCATTTCCATATCTCATTTCTTCACATGGTATCAGAGCACCGATCTTGGTGTTTTGAAAGCCTTCCTTTATAATCCGCTGCAAATTGCATCATGTCGCAAGAAGCTGAAAACAGTAACAAAAACAAATCGCCAGCCATGGATCCGACAAACCCTTTCTTCGTTCACCATTCAGACCAGCCCGGCTATATGCTAGTCTCTACCAAGCTGAATGGCACCAATTATCAATCTTGGAAAACGGCAATGGTACACGCACTTACAGCAAAAAAGAAACTTGGATTCGTCGATGGTACATTAGAAATGCCATCTCCAGTTGACGATCCCGAGAACTTCGAATTATGGAATCAATGTAATTCGATGATTCTTTCGTG
Source organism: Erythroxylum bequaertii (assembly GCA_024520955.1). Lineage (NCBI taxonomy): Eukaryota > Viridiplantae > Streptophyta > Magnoliopsida > Malpighiales > Erythroxylaceae > Erythroxylum > Erythroxylum bequaertii. Next base: position 69,912,262 of record JANIJF010000006.1, read on the forward strand.
GCTTAGTCACTCGATTGAATCGGGCATCGGAGCAGGAGTTGTCCACGCCAAAACCGCGCGCCAAGTTTGGGAGGATCTTCAAGATCAATTCGGACAGAAAAATGCGCCGGCTATATATCAAATTCGAAAGTCGATCTCGACCATGTCGCAGGGAACACTTTTAGTGGCTTCATACTAAATCAAAATCAAGGCTTTATGGGATGAACTTGAGTTATATAGATCCCCCATAATCTGCAACCGCACCAAAGAACATCAAGAAGAGAAGGAGGAGGATAAACTGATGCAATTTTTGATGGGTCTAAACGATTCGTTCAAGACAATCAGATCCAACATACTTGTTATGAGTCCCTTACCCAACGTTCGCCAGGCATACTCCTTGATCATACAAGAGGAAACGCAGCAGCAGATGGCTTCTGATTCCGGGGAGAATTTCTCAATAGCAGCGGCCATACAGAATCGGTCTTCAAACTGGAAGTCGACGAATGCCAAAGGTAAGAGTTGCGAATACTGTAACAAGGCTGGCCACACTATCGACGAATGCCGGACCCTAAAATTTCACTGTACATTCTGCGACAAAAGAGGACATACCGAAGACAGATGCCGAATAAAAAATGGAACGTGGAATTCAAATGGTCGCAACGTGCAGCAGCGCAACGGTAAGGGCAATGGACGTGGCTCATTTCCGTCCGCCAACATGACTGAATCATCCCAGAATAATGCCGATTGCGATGAGAACACCATTCAGGGATTTACGGCAGACCAAATACAGCAGTTGGCAAAGGCTATTACCATGATCAATAGCAATCCTGGTAAACATGAAGCCTTCGTAAATGCTACAGGTGTGTTTATTCCTCACTCTTCCATTTGTTCTGTTTTCACTAAACCTTGGATCTTAGATAGCGGGGCAACCGACCACATATCTTCTGATTCCCATCTCTTCGCACACACGTCACAACCCAATTTGCCCATTCATCAAAACGTCAATTTGCCCACAGGGTCGACCGCGGCCATTACATCGACAGGCACAGTAAACTTCAGCCAAAATATCACTCTTAAAGATGTACTTTATGTCCCTTCATTTAATTTGCATCTCATGTCCGTTAGCAAAGTCACTAATGCGCTGAATTGTTGCGTCATTTTCTTTCCAAATGGTTGCATTTTGCAGGATTTAGTCACGGGGAGGACGATTGGCTCGGGTAAACAACACGGAGGTCTATACTACATGACGCCAATGAACCCAAAATCATTCCAAGTACCACACACTTCTGATTTATGGCATAAGCGCCTCGGACACCCTTCTCCGACGCGTTTAAAGTTAGCTTCACCATTACTACCTTTAAATACAAATTCCGTTTTTAATCACAATACTTGTAGCGTTTGCCCAAGAGCAAAACAGACAAGGTTGCCTTTTCCGTTGAGTTCAATAAAATCACAATCTCCATTTGATCTATTACATTGTGACATTTGGGGTCCACATAAGATTCCGACACATTCAGGTGCACGTTTCTTTCTTACAATTGTTGACGATTTCACTAGATGCACGTGGGTGTTTCTCATGACTCAAAAATCCGAAACAAAACACATTTTAAAATCATTCATCACATTTGCACAAACCCAATTCCATGCCTCAGTTAAAATTGTCCGAGTCGACAACGGCTCAGAATTCATTGCCATGCAAGATTTCTTTACTAGCAAAGGCATAGAGTGCCAAAGAACTTGCGTCTACACTCCACAACAGAATGGAGTAGTAGAACGCAAGCACAGACATATTCTGAATACAGCACGAGCATTATTGTTTCAATCGCATTTACCTCTAGAATTTTGGGGTGAATGCGTTCTTACTGCGGTATACATCATTAACCGCTTACCATCACCCCTCCTAAAAGAAAAATCACCCTTCGAACTTCTTTACAAAAAGCCTCCATCCTTTTCTCACTTCAAAGTGTTCGGATGTTTATGTTACGCCACTATCGTATCTCCTAAACACAAATTCGATTCAAGAGCTCGACAATGCATTTTTGTTGGTTATTCACTAACCCAAAAAGGTTATAAGCTCTTCGACATTAACGACGGCACATTCTTTGTGAGCCGAGACGTTACTTTCCATGAAGAAACTTTTCCATTTTTTTCCCAACCAACTTCAGCGCCCAAATCTCCACTAGTCATACCGAATTTAGCTGCTGACTTACCGAATTCTGTACTTCCTATCCCAAGCTCTCCGCCATCCAATCCATTAAATACTGAAAATCAGCCTCTGCCGATGCATGACGCAGAACCAGAAATTAATTCACCAGATCATACCTCTTCCTCATCGTCAAACCCACAGGACATTCAGCCATCATTCTCACCTTCTGTGCGACGTTCAGATCGTACTAGAAATCCACCTACTTGGCATCAAGACTACGTGATGGATACTCAAGCCAATTGCTCTAACCGTGACCGAAGCCCGCAGAGTGCCACCAGGTACCCACTTCAACATTTTCTCTCTTACTCAAATTTTTCTACAACACACCGTGCCTTTTTAGCTAACATTACAGGCATAAAAGAACCAACTTCATATGCCCAAGCTATTCTTGATCCAAAGTGGAAACAGGCCATGGATGAGGAACTTGAGGCTTTGCAACTTAATGACACCTGGGCAATTACACCATTACCGGCAGGACACAAACCCATTGGTTGCAAATGGGTGTTCAAAATAAAATACCGGTCTGACGGAAGTATCGAAAGGTATAAAGCACGCCTCGTCGCAAAGGGATACACTCAAGTTGAGGGCATCGACTACCGTGAAACTTTCTCGCCTACGGCAGAGCTTACCACTCTCAGATGTCTTCTCACCGTAGCCGCTGTAAGGAATTGGTTCATACACCAATTAGATGTGCAAAACGCTTTCTTACATGGCAATTTGCGTGAAATCATTTATATGGATTTGCCACCGGGACATAGTCGACAGGGGGAGAATGTCGTATGTCGACTCAACAAATCCTTATACGGCCTTAAGCAAGCTAGCCGCACATGGTTCTCTACATTTTCTACCGTGATCAAATCAGCCGGGTATCAACTATCTACAGCAGACTACTCATTATTCACATAACAACATGGGTCTTCATTTACAGCCATCTTGATATATGTCGATGATATCCTCCTGACTGGGAACGATATCAAAGAAATGCAACGTCTAAAAGAGTGCTTGACTCAGCGCTTCTGCATTAAGGATCTCGGGGATTTAAAATATTTTTTAGGGATTGAATTTTCTCGATCTCAAGCTGGAATTTACATGTCACAAAGGAAGTACGCTCTTGATATTTTGCAGGATACAGGATTGACGGGTGCTAAGCCGGACAAATTTCCGATGGAGCAACATTTAAAGCTCACTCCGGACGACGGCGAGCTGTTAAAAGATCCGTCCAGATACAGACGTCTCATTGGAAGGTTGATATACCTTACGGTTACACGGCCTGACATCGTGTTCTCAGTTCGAACGTTGAGCTAGTTTATACAAACTCCAAGGCGGCCACATTGGGATGCGGCAATCCGCATTTTGAGGTACATTAAAGGTTCGCCTGGACAGGGGCTGCTACTGTCTTCAAAAAATAGTCTTGAGTTGACGGCATTTTGTGATTCCGACTGGGGTGGCTGTCAGACTACTCGAAGGTCAGTTTCGGGTTATTGTGTATTCCTCGGATCATCTATCATTTCGTGGAAATCAAAGAAACAAACGAACGTATCGAGATCCTCAGCAGAAGCGAAATATCGTGCAATGGCAAATGCATGTTTGGAGTTAGTTTGGCTACGGTATCTGTTGCATGACTTGAAGGTGTTGTATGATGCGCCAACACCATTATTCTGTGATAATCAGGCGGCATTACACATTGCTGCGAATCCGGTCTTTCATGAACGCACAAAACATATAGAGATAGATTGTCATATTGTGCGGGAGAAATTGCAAGCAGGAATTATAAGTCCTTCGTACGTACCAACTCGTTGCCAACTTGCGGACATTTTTACGAAGGCATTGGGTAAAGATCAATTTTTGACGTTGCGACACAAGTTGGGTGTTCATGATCTTCACCTACCAACTTGAGGGGGAGTATTAAGGAATATATCCTTAGCATTTATGTACATAATTGTCTAGATAGGGATAGAATCCCACATTAGGTGGATCACCCTGTATTTCCTTGTATTATGGAGACAATCTCTCCTTATTTATTGTATCGTTCCTGTATAAAGCCGTGTACCAATGCATCAATGAAAAATAATCAAATTTCTACCACAATTAACTTCTCCTCGTCATTTCCATATCTCATTTCTTCACAGTTAAAGAGGGTTTATTTATTGTAACAATCTCTTCTATTAATCTCTAAACAACGAAATAACCACGAGTACACTCTTGATGTGTTTAAAAAAAATCGGAAGAACTGACACCTGCAACTTGCTTGCTATTTGACTAACTCCTGCACATAGCGACTAACTCTAAACTGGACTTCTTTGTATGTACACATCGTCCTTGTCCTTCCCCGATTTTCCAAACCCATTTTTAATACATGTTTGGAGATCCAAAGATCTACTCCAGTGGTCACCTACTTTTGCTTGGCATGGCGGGGTCGTTTGTCTACAAATAACTTGGAATGGAAATGTGATGACATCTAGAGAAGAGTCTACCATGGAATGGCACGTCGAATACTTCCCCATTTCCCTACTATTCTATTTCTACGGGCTTAGCTTTCAAGTTTCAACTCTATTGATGTCTATAGATCAGTTTTGTTTTCTATGTGCTTGTCGGCATCCTTGACGACCTTTCAGCCCACAAGGGAAATTGTTTGATGGCATATTCGAAATTATTTCTTAAAATTTAAAAATAAAATTCTATCATTTTCATAGTCAAAGGTTAAGTGATTAGGCATTATGGTTAAATGGACGTGTATTCATATTAAACCACGTATGTACAGAAAAAGAAAGTGGTAGAGTCATAATATTATCTCATCAAGTCCAGAATATACTTTAAAAAGAATCCATGTTCATGCTTGTTAGGTGTTCTAAAAAATACATACAAGTTAAAATTTTAAAAATAAGTATATCTTAAAATTAAGGTGTAATTTTTAATTTTTAATTTTTTAGAATCTAAATATTAAGTCAAACTTTTAAATTTTGTAGTCAAATCAATCCAAATCCAAATTAATATACAAGAAGGTATAAATCTATACATATCATTTTTTATAAGGACCATGGCATTTAATGACAATTAAATTGAATTTGTTAATTAATCGTAAATCTTTAATTCATTTAATAATTTACTTAAAATATATAATTCATAAATTATGATATATATTTGATAATTTATGTAATTCGAAGTTAAAGAAAATAATGATTACCAATTTTACAAATATAAATAATAATGATAATGACACCTTTTTGAGTTTTGACAAGGATATCGCAATAATTACCAAATTTAAAATTTTCAATGATGGCAAATGTCTCAAAGGCTCCAGTCTTTACGCATCCCCATCTATTGACTTTGCATTGCATTCATCTTGGTTCCTAGCATTTGATTTGACAAGTTGCCTACAGGGTAGAGATTACTTTAGCTGCGGAACCAATATGGCAAGATTCATATAGCCAATTTCAGGATTTCAGTTTATATTTAATGACTCGTTTAATATATAATAAGTAAAATGAGAAAATTTAATCAAGTAATTATTGACGAAAGAGGAAAGTAAACCTTTAAGTCGCTTACGCATCATCAGCTAAGACTCCATTTCAATCCTCTCAGTCACGTCCTCGTCACTTACGCACAACTTACCTCAGGTTTATATAAGCAAGAAAAAGGTAAGAATTGGCCTCTCTAGACGGAATTAAGTTGAAAAAGGAAGAGATGGATTAGATCATCCCAATCTTCAATCGATTAAATGGGTATGCAAATCCTTAATTAGATTCATTTTCTTCCGAGCAACGTCAAGCCGGAACTTTACTTCCATTATGATGATGTCTTTCTCTTTGGTGTTCGATTTAAACAAGCTAATGGGATGTTCAAACCAAAAGAACCGGAAAGACTAGACTTCAACAACTGAATAAGTGCAAGAACTTTGACTGCTGGTAATTGCAGTCAAACTCATAATTCTTAATAATGACTTTTAATCTCTCATCTTCGCCATCTGAATTGGGTTCATCCTTAAAAACATCTTTTGAATAATAAGTTCTGTCGTTAGTTAGTTAACTAAACTTGTTCAGAACAAACTTCAGGCCGTTGGCAGCCAAATGCAGCATAGTTAAACGAATCATGAACTCAAAATAATACAATGATATTTTCCATTCAATTACTACAATACAATTTGAAATTTCTAGCTAGGTTCGTCTCATATATAATATAAATAGAGAAAAAGTCAACTAGGCACCTTAAGAGGAAGTTTCAGTAATGCAAGATTCTTTAGACGTTCTTAAGCGGTGATGGTCTTGAATGTGAATTTTCATGGTAACTTCTTAAATTTATTTAAAAATACGCACATCAAAGGACCGGCACAGGGAGGACTCCTTTGTTCTAAATAAAATATTCGACTAGGGTACCGAGTTTGAGGACTACTCTAAAAGAAAAACCAACTTGTAGAATGTTCGTATATGATAAGTTGTTATTTTTGTATTAATTTTGGATATAATTTTTTTTAATATGTTAAAATTTTTATTTAAAATTAATGAATTTATTTCTTAATTATTCTCAAATGGTTTTCAACACATGGGAGATGAATTAGAATAAAAAAGATGTAAGGAAAACAAAGACAATTCAAATTCCCAGAAAAATCTATCTGCAGAATCTGATTTGAAGAATACAGATTCGATGCACTTAGGATTTTTATTATTTAGGAAATCAAGTTGTTATCTTTTAAGTAGGAATTTGTTGCCTAATTATGTAGGGAGTGTATCTGATAAAGATAACGATAAGAGAGAAGAGAGCGACTTACATCTTCCTTGCATTTTCTGCTGGTTTTTGCTAGTTTTGGTTAGGATTTTTGTTTTTTTTTGAAAAAGACCAGATATGGAGACTATGTATTTTACTATTCTTCTGTTGGGTTTTACCTTTGCTATGAGTAGCTAAATTCTTCTTCTTAGTTAAAGGGAACCACGTTATCATCTAGTACGTGTGAGATTTCTGAATAAAATTTATTTCATTGATAAATATTATGTGTCTTCTGAATTGCTTTTCATGATTGAATTAATTGATCTCTAGGGTGCACAAATAGTAATTGATTGATTTAATTTACAGTTAGATTATTAAGATTTGATGTTCAGTTTTGCTAATCCAAAGTGACAATTAGAATTACCATATTTACGTTAAAGATTGAAATTCTAAGAAGATACTTATCTTGACTAAATACATGTTATACGTGTATTGTCTTGCTCATTGGTTTTCTTAGTTCCTAAAGCTATTAGTTAATCAAACTTAAGATCGTATCTAAATTGTTAACTAATAAGAGTGTTTAGAATGTATGTTTCTATTTATTTAATCTTAAGAGGAAACATCACCAAATGAGTATTTATTAATGAATTTAATTTAATTTTGATGATTCATATTAGTTTGATAACGTAGGTGACCCGAAAATAAGGTTCATTATTAATTTTCTAAATTTGAATATTTTTGTTTATTTCCAATTTATTTAAGGTTCATTGTAGGAGCATTTTTGGTGGAGATGGATGAAGAAAGAAGTTGCGGAATATGCTAGAAGATGCTTAGTGTGCCAGCAAGTTAAGGCTGAGCACCAAGCACCTTCCAGCAAGCTTAGACATTTGTTGATTCCGGAATGGAAATGGGAGAAGATTACGATGGATTTCCTGATGGGATTGCCAAGGACCAGTAGGAAGCATGATGCAATATGGGTGATTGTGGACAGGTTAACCAAGTCTGCACATTTCTTGCCAATTAGACAGACGGATTCGTTGAATGTGTTGGCCAAGAAATACATGGATGAGATAATTAGACTTCATGGGGTTCCAAGTTCGATAGTCTCGGATAGAGATCCCAGGTTTACCTCTAGGTTTTGGGAAAGCTTACAGGAGGCTTTGGGAACTAAGTTAAATTTTAGTACAGCTTTCCATCCGCAAACTGATGGACAATCGGAGAGGACGATCCGGACTTTGGAGGCAATGTTGAGAGCTTGTGTTATGGACTTTAAAGGCTCATGGGATGATCATTTGCCTTTAATAGAATTTGCTTATAATAATTCCTATCACTCAGGAATTCAAATGGCGCCTTATGAAGCTTTGTATGGTAGGAGATGCAGAACTCCTAATTGTTGGGATGAGGAAGGTGAAAGGAAAATTATAGGGCTTGAGTTGGTGCAAGTCACAGTGGATAAGATTAATTTGTTGAAGCAAAGAATTAAAGCAACTCAAGACAGAATGAAGAGTTATTCGGATGCACATAGAAAGGAAATAGAATTTGAAGTTGGAGACAAAGTGTTTCTTAGAGCTTCTCCGTGGAAAGGAGTCCTGAGATTTGGTAATAGGGTCAAGCTTAGTCCGAGATATATAGGCCCTTATGAGATCATTGAGAAGATTGGGCCCTTGGCCTATAAGTTAGCCTTGCCACTGGAGTTATCTAAGATTCACAATGTCTTTCATGTATCAATGCTGAGGAAGTACTGGTCGGATCCTTCGCACATAGTTCAACCTTCAGACGTTCAACTAAGGGAGGATTTGACATATGAGGAGCAACCAGTGGAGATCCTAGATTTGAAGGAAAAGATTTTGAGAAACAAGGTTGTGAAATTAGTTAAAGTCTTATGGAGAAACCATTCGATCGAGGAGGAAACATGGGAGCCTTTAGAAGCTATAAAGGAGAAGTATCCACACCTCTTCAATGTTTCAGGTAAGAATTTCGAGGACGAAATTCATTAAGGGGGGAGAATTGTTGGACCCTGGAAAATTTTTCTTTAAGTAAGCATGATTTCAAAATAATTTTGGAGTTTAGATAGATTTAATGTTTGGAATTTTAATGGTGTTAAGGTTAGTAGGATTTGTTGAATGGATGAATGGAAGTAAAGTGTTGATGGAATAATGATGTTCAAGGACGTTTTTGGGGGATCACTTGAGCATAAAAGAGCATAAGCCTATAAGGAAGGGTAAGATGGAATTTTTAGGATTATTAAGGGTAGAAATAGAAAAAGGATGTGCTGTTTTGCTTGTTAAGAGGAGAAAAACGTGAAATCAAGAGGGAGAAGAGTGATAAAACAAAAGTTAGAGAGAGAAGAGAAAGGTTTTGGTGAAAGAAGGAAAGAGGAGAAAACAATTTGTTAAGGTAGGTTAAACATATTTTCTAGGGTTTCTAAGGTGGGTCTTAGGTTTTCTAACCTAGATGGGTGATGGGTAGGTTATATTGCATTCAATTTGTATTTGTTGAAATTGTATGATTTTCTTTTAAGTTATGAATTTGATTGGAATGTTGTTTGTTTGGAACCTTAGTTATTATAGGGGACCAAGGGAATCCTACCCAAGAGCAAAGGGAAAGGCAAGCTCGACTTAGTTTTCGCAAGCTAACTAGGTGGGTAACATATTTAGGGTTATAGTATAATTAGGAAAATTCTTGCCTATGTGTGTATGTTGAAATTGATTGTTGAAATTGTCTTGTTTGTAAATGTGGAAATATGTATGGTGAATTATGGCTATGTTTTTCCTCAATAGAGGTCATGACATCTGCATTAAATGAAAATGAAGATAAAGCATAAAAGGATAAGCATATGAGATATCGAATATGTGCTTCTATTTGGAAGAGAGTGTAACCATTCTATTCGTCACGTGTACGTCGACAAGAGCCTTCTCCCGTGTTGGACCCCGAACTTTTGGTGAAAATTAGAAATAGTAAAATGAGTTTAAATGAGAAAGAAATTGGTGAGAAAATATATGAATTTAAGAAAATTTGATGAATTTAAGAAAAATTTATGAGAAAAGAATTGGTTAGTTTTGATGACTTCAATAATTGAGTCGATTTGTATGGGTTATGAAAGTTTAAGAGAATGAGTTGATTTGAAATGGAAATTGAAAATTGAGAAATAAAGAGAAAAAGTGTGAAAATTTGAAGAATTAAGAAAAGTTTGACTTTTTGAGGTTAAAAGTTGACTTTTTGATTTAGGTCAAAATGGAGAAAAAGATCTTCATGAAACTTGTAGCTCCTGTCAAGAGCTTTCTGTAGCCATAAAGTTTGATATTTTTCGAT